>LBNU01021931.1:15326-29530 GCA_014162995.1 Artemisia annua
GTATTTTATTTAAGCTTTTATTTAGTTTTTAAATTACAAGGGCATTTTGGTCATTTTGAAAAGTTTTAAATTTCAGGTATTACAACTTCTTCCCCTCTTAAAAGAAAATTTCGTCCGTGAAATTTGAAGTTGCAAGGTCAGACGGAGTCGTAGCAGATTTCAAAAGATCATCGTAGATATCTTCACGCTCAGGGATGTTCTCCCAACAGAATCTTCCAAGTACAATTAGTTTCTCATGACTCAATCCAGATAAAAACAGAAGTTTAGGATCACTCAGAACAAAATGAATCAGAGTGAATTGGGTCAAACCAATGCAACATATAACAGATGACGCTAGGTGAACCTTATCAGAATTACATATTGAACATAGACAGAAATCAGATCAAATGAAGAGATTCAAACATTAGAGAGCTTTACAATGAAGCCAAAATTAGGTATTTACATAATTAGTCCCTTAGGTTTCCAAATTAACAAAATAATCCTTAGCAATTTCATATCAACATTTTAGCCCCTCAATTTCCAATATTTACACAATTTATCCTCCACATTAAAACATGTATGAAACACCCTCAATTAACATAATTTACAAAACAGGCCCCTCTAGTTTAATTAATTTCGAATCGAATTACATAATTAACCAAAATGATAATTTAAATCCAATACTTACAAAATATGCATCTTAGGTCCTTATAGTTATTTTTCCCATTAATCTACTGTATTTAGAAGATTTACAAAAATGGTCCCATACTTTCATAAATTACAAAACAACCCCTTAACATTATTTATTTCAAATCGGTTTCGAGCAAAAATCCAATTCATAAGCCCTAATTTTTCCCAAACCCTAAAATAATTATTATACAATCATTACATTTATTATGAACCAGAAAAATTATGAAAACCCTAATATTTGGTCAAGAACCCTTTTTACTACATTTTCTCTTTTTGCCAATTATTCACAAATTCACAATAGATGATTATAAGCCTCAAAAATTCAACCAACAATTTTTACAGGTAGCATATATATCATAGAAGTCCAGAAAAATCATATCTCAAATCACGAAATTCTTTTAGGCCGATTTATCCATTTTACATGANTAAACCAACAATTTTTACAGGTAGCATATATATCATAGAATTCCATAAAAATCAGATCTCAAATCAAAAAATTCATTTAGGCTGATTTATCCATTTTGCATGAAATTAGGGTTTTAGCTAGGATTAATTTCTTATGGCCAATTAAACATGCATGGATCAATTTCATGATTTAATACTGATAATATGGAGTAAATAGGATGATTAAAAAAATACCCAAGGTGCTGGATCGAAAGGATTGAGCTGTTGTGATTTTCTTCTTCTCGGCTAGAAATAACGACACAAACAAATTCAAATCTAAAACCCGAGCACTCCTATATATAGAAAAGAGAATACAATGAACTTGCAAAAACCTCTTATTGGCTTGACTTTTACTTTTTATAGACATCGTTAGCTAAGTAATTCATAAAATTTAGTGTCTGTATATACTTGTTTCCCAGCAAAGACTTTAACTCATAACTTTTAATTGTGATGTAGCACAGTAATTGATGTTTACATCAGGTTAAAGACCTGTTCCTACATTTCATTTTGTTGATGTATTTGTACATATGATATTTGTATAATGTGATGATAAATATATTACTTTATGCAACTTACTTGGGTAAATTAGCATACTAACATAGTAGCTCAAAAGTCTTCTTGCGTTATATATTTTAATCTTAGCAGGGGGTTGTTGGTGAGGAAAAAAAAAAGTTCAGAAAAAACCCAGGATAGGAACATGTGAAAATTTTATAAACAATTCTTTTTACTCTTTATATTTTATTGGTTTGGCCATCAATAATTACATGTCTTGTTGTATATCATTAGCCAACTTGGAATAAAATATAAACCGTTTGTTGCTTATTAGTTGTGTGATTAGATGCTAATCTTTTCTTATTGCCATTGTGTGCAGTGACTTATTCCTAATTCTATTGTCCTTGACAAATTGTACTTTTCTAAGTCAGCTAAAACAGGGATAACTTGATTGATTTGATATATGAAAATTCACTAACGGTGGTACAACTGACACACGGGTTCAAAGAACAGGTCTAAGACTTGTAGATTTTAGTGAGGATAAGTGTTTGTTTACCCTTTTATATATTATAAGATTTTAAATAATTACATGAATTGTTCATGTGATTTTTATCAAAACACATCTACTGTTCTAGTGTTCTTTTACTTTGAAAATTTACAGATTCAATCCACGTAGTTGACGCTTTTTAACAGGTCCTTTGACCAAACATCTGTTAAAAAAACTAAACAAAGACTATTTACACAATTTTTTGAACCAAGTCCATTTTAAAGAACGAGATTTATGACAAAAATTAGCACTACCTTGCAAAAATCAAAGAGATTTTTGAACCCTCGGGACGCACCCTAATTCTGTCTGGCTGCCCCCCCTATGTGCAAAAGGTATTTTTGTCCTTACAACCTTTAATTTACTTTTGAATTTTTATTTAGCAAAAAAATTAAATTCATAAAATTGAAGTAACACCAAATATAGATACCTGCTGGCATATAGACCACCGCTGAGTCGCTGACAAACAACCAATCAACATCTTCGCCGTTGATGTAAAACCCACCACCGTTCCAGCAGAAAACTAACTACCATCGACAATGTTTCCGGAAGAAATATTCTTCAAAAAGGTTTTATAGATTAGAAAGGTAACCACCAGTAAGACTTGCAGTAGGACTAAAAAATTTAGATAAATGACCAACCACTATTCAGTATTCACACACTTCAAGCCTATGTGTATCCCGGTATATAAACCACTGTACTAAATAAAAGAGCAAGAGATATCCATTGATAAAGATAGTTACAACTAATAGCTCCTCCACCACCTTAAATAACACATTACAATGACTTTGGTGCATCGTGGTATGGTGGAAAAGCGAGCCTTTTTGTTCTTGCTCTTCAGTCATACAAAGGGTTTAGAGTCATAAATTTACATACAGCTTGATTATATCTATGTTTTGGCATGAACATGACGTTATACACACACATTTAAGCACACTGCAGTTGAGATAGTTGACCTTTCTGCCATTCCAGCTAATGGAAATAGGTATTGATACTTCGAATTTTAAGCTACGAAAGGGTGGTTCACAAGTCACAACAAAGCAATGAGCCTAACCACGGGCTATTTGATTTCTATAACTTCACTCCCGCACAACGACCTTAACTTATTCAGCCACAATTCCTGAGGCTGCACACCAGCCGCCCTCATCTGATAAAGGAACTTAATGGCTTCAACAAGGCACCCGTTTTGTACCAAACTAGTCAGCATAGCATTCCAACACGCCCGATTCCTCCTACTTTCATTCATATCAAAAACCCTTTTTGCATCATTCATCAACCCGAATTTCCCATACATATTAACCAACCCACACTGCACATAACTCTTAGACGCCAATCCTCATCACTTCCGTTCACTTTTAACCTCTNTCCTCCTTACAATTATTAATAATCCTAGCCGTCCACACCACGACATTTCTCCTCGAACCAATCTGATCAAAAACCAAATCCCCGTCTTCAAAACACCCAACCTTCCCATAAAAACTAATCAACGAACTCCCAACAAACAAATCACCCCCATACCCCGACTTCATCAACCACCCATGAACCTGCTCACCAAGTTCCACATTCATCGTCTCTCCACACGCCTTAAGCACACACACCATAATCCAACTAACCGGAAAACTCCCACAACTATACATTATATACCGAAACTTATCACTTACAAACAGCCTAATCACTTCCTCATACTCACCGTTATCAGCATAGCCCGCAATCATAATCGCCCACGAATTAAAATCCCTTTTAGACATTTCATCAAACACTTTACGCGCATTATCCAAACTCCCACAAGACACATACATTATCAAGACACGGTTGGTTAACGCTAAGGCAAGTCGCTTTTTACGGGTTTTTGTCATGTGGGTGTGTACTAAAACTGATTCATTGGAAAGTTGAAACTGGGTGCATTCTTTTATAAGTGAAATGTAGACGGCATCGGGTACGGGAAAACGGAGCGTGTCGAGTAGGCGTAAGATGTCGGATGGTGTGGTGGGTTTTGGTTTGTGGGTTTTGATGGGTTTTAAGGGTTTATGGTGGGGTTTGTGAAGAGGTAAGTTTATGGTGGTAATTTTGGCGGGAAGGTGGTTGTTAGGTTTATAGGGTTTAGGGTTTAAGGAAGTTGAAATGAGGTTCAAAGTAGTTAAGTTTGTTGGTTTTGTTTGGAGAATCATTGTGTGTTGTGTTGTGTTGTTTGCGTAGACAAGACACAAGACTTGTGGCTTGTTTCACTTTTTATACATTTTGGTGGCAATTAGGGCGCATGATAGACCGCGAACGAGATTGAATCGAGAAACGAGATCGATCACACTTGACGGAACATATTTTGATCAGGTCTTCGGTCCAATATTTTTCTCGTATCCGGTTTTTGCTCCCGTTCGGTCTTAGGAAAAACCGGCCATTATCCTTTATTGGATCAGACTGACCGACGAACCGAACCGGACCGGACCGACTCGAACTTGGACCGAACATATTTATGTCCGGTCTTTGGTCTCGTGTTATGGGCAAAATGGTTTTTATATCCGGTCCGTATTAGTCGGTCCGGTTTTCGGACCGTGATTAGCCTTAGTGGCAACGTCTTTGACTACTACATTGGTCGATCATAGGTTAAAACTCATTTTGCGCAAAAATTTTGTCTTGTTGGGACAACACCGAGAAAGATGATAGTTACTGCTTACCTTTTGTAGAATAAAACACAAACTAGCTGTAAATGTTATTTGATAAAAGCTATTTGGGTATTTATTTTGGCATAAATTATTCTTGTTAGAAACTATTGGCATGAATCTATTAGAGGATAAATAGGCCAGTCTGTCTGTGGGTTTTGGGTATATAGGGTTTTATCCTCTAATAGAATAAAACACAAACTAGCTGTAAATGTTATTTGATAAAAGCTATTTGGGTATTTATTTTGGCATAAATTATTCTTGTTAGAAACTATTGGCATGAATCTATTAGAGGATAAATAGGCCAGTCTGTCTGTGGGTTTTGGGTATATAGGGTTTTATCATTGTCTAACATGGTATCAGAGACCAAACCCTAACCGCCGCTGTCTCCACCGACCGTCGGAAAACCGAATCACAATCACAACACCCTAAACCCACAGACCGGACATGGGCCTATTTAACAAAAAGCCAAAAGTTTAACAAACATATTCCTCTCAAGGATGATTCATGCAAACAGTTTGGCCCTTAAGGTTGCCAGCGTGAGGTTTGCACCTTTGTCTATTCTATTGTTCTTCTTCTCAAATTATTAGTTGCGATTTTGCTTCAGTTCGATGTCACTTATTACGAAACATGTGTCATAATCATAAAGCATGTCTCTAAAAACGTCAACTTTTTTTTATTAAAGTTGCTTACTTTTCGATTTAAGAAGACGAATTCAGTGGTTCTACTCTTGGACACTTGGAACGTTGGTGGTGTGTTTCTGGAAGACCTTAACATCACAACGTAGAATGTTTGTTAGGCGTAGGTTTGGGCTTTTTTGTTTCTATTTATTTCGTGTCTTCGCCTTGTTTAGCTTCATGATTTCGCTATGACAAATCTTGTAGTTAGATTACACATAGGAGTGTGTTGTCTTTGTAAATCAATGCGGTACTCAGCCGCATTCATGTACTTAATTATCAGTTTTTTGAGTAATATATTTACCGGGGTAAGAAGCCCTTTTACCAATACACACACACACACACACAAAATCTATAGATATGTAAAAAAAAAAAAAAAAGTTGAATTATGTCATGAAATTGCAACACTGCTTGTGTAATCATGGTGTTGGTTACTGACTTTACTGGTAAGGGCTTTGGAAACACCGAGGTATTACTCGCATCTCTTGAACCATTGTTTGAGTTAAACATAGCAGAAAAACATTACAAAATTTACATACATATAAATGACTATCAACATTTAATCAACGATACTCGATTGACATGAACAATATTTAACCATATGTGATCGACTAATATCAACATTCATGGTATAAGTCACTCACATTTGACGAATATCAACTAAATAATGTGTCATTTAACATCAGCATGATATATAGCCTCTTGGACCAACAACTGTTAATGAATGACAACTGGAAATGTCGAATTCAGCCAATGCACACACTTGTATGAATGAGTCGATTTTTGGGTATTTTAACTATTCTTAGCCAAACACGAAAGATTGTAGAATCAAAAAAGGAAGCATCCAAATCAACAACAATCATTCTAAGGTTAGCATGTACAATTCTTGATCAGCTTGTAATCCAACTTATCATTCCAAAATCCACTATTCCTGTAATCCGCATTCATTCCAAGTTCTCTACACCTAACTTTTGTATACGCTATGGGAAATTTTTATCAGTAGTCAGGTCGGATTCTATGAGGTTTAGGCCTAGCTATAAGACTGTCGGTTACCCAACCTGCGAGCTCCCCGTCACGTTTAGCATGATTAAATTCCCTTTCTACATATTCTAATGATATTTGCAGCATTCCCCCAGGCCCACAATCATCAGATATGCCTACGGAATTAAGCCCAACGTTTTTCTCCAACCAGTAGAGGTAACTCACGTGGAACATCGACTTGAGCATGTCTTGTGGCGTACATACATCTTTCAATATCACCTGTTCAATTTATTTATGTTTAGAATATTACTAAAAATAGAGGGTTACTGTAGAAAGAAAAAAGAAAAAACTGTACATACTTTCACCAAAAAACACATTTAAATCCTTAGTTACTGATTACGTGAGTGGTTTAAATACTCAAACTTTCTAACTTAGTTACCGATTACGTCGCTATAGTTTACGGAATATTTCTTTTGTAACCGGATCAACCACATAAACTGCTTAAGAACTGAACCGCATTTTTGGTGAAAGTATATAGGTTTCTTTTCATGACAACCCAAAAATGAATAAGTAAAGATGATGAAAATAGAGGTTGTATTTTGCTTACACAAACTTTGCCATTATGCGGAGTTAGGATGTAGCCTTGATTTTTGTACAAGTCAAGTAGTGCATGTGCATCTGTATTGGTTTTGACAATGTCGGAGAGCTTTGACCCGAGCTCTAGACGTTGTTCGATGGTAGCAGCGGCTTCTTTAGCTTCAGGTGAAAGTACTCTATTCTCTGCCTGGAGGGACAAAAAGAATGATGTAATTCAGTAGAGTTAACAAAATGGGTAGGTTCAGTAACAGGTCAGACAGGTTTGGTTGTAGCGGGTCAATATAGTACGAGTCAAAACAGTTGAGATCAGGTTTGTAAGCAAATTTTACTACTTTTATATATTCTATAGATATAAAGAAAAACGGTCTATACCCAATGACTTACTTTGCTTACTGGCTTTAGGCTAAGGAGTGGTAGAGCAGGGAAAAAGGGCTCTTCATCGTTGACCTCTTTAACCGAAGGAACAAGACCGCTTAGCAGATATTCACCAAAAATCAAGCCTGCATATTCGGCATAGAATACTAGTTCAGTATCACAAAATATCAAAATTGTGTAATTTTCTTGAAAATAGTAACAGACATGACTCTAAAAAGTGCCAGGTTTTATAAATCAATACTTCATTCTACTGTAGTACTGTGTGTTATATGTAAAGGAACTTTGATTATATTAAGAATGGAAGTGAAAAGGAAGTACTTGCACGATAAGGATTTAAAGTCCTTAGTTGAATGGATTGATAAGATTTGATATTGCAGAACATGTGGATCCAAGTCACAGCACCAAACGAAGCAAGAGCCAAAGGCGTTGAA
Organism: Artemisia annua; assembly: GCA_014162995.1. Classification (NCBI taxonomy): domain Eukaryota; kingdom Viridiplantae; phylum Streptophyta; class Magnoliopsida; order Asterales; family Asteraceae; genus Artemisia; species Artemisia annua. Next base: position 23,194 of record LBNU01021931.1, read on the forward strand.
GCTTGTATGCAATTAGCTAATGCTATCCCGAGCAGTATACCAATAGATTTGCTAACCATTCCCTGAGCTTCTCCCTTTGCTATTACCTGTCATTATAAGACTTCAGTTAATCATCACACAGAACAGTCATGCCCATACGGAGACGCAAATAAAATTATACATTTTTTTTTATTTTTTTTTTTTTATTTTTTTTAATATTATGGCATCTAAAAACAAGCGTAACAAACTAGAGAATTACCTCAGCAAAGTTCCTTTGAGCAGCAAAACCTGCATAAAAACAGCTTCTGGTAGCAGCCTATCAAGTAAAGAGTTAAACTTCATGGACACACATAAACTGATATAAACTCCCTTGATTAGACCATCTATGCATAAATACCCCCGGTAAAAGCTCGCTACAAATGCCTTATAAGTTTATGTGCGATTGTTGTGCCTTGTTCATACCTTATAATCTGATGGTATGCTGTTGATATAAACAGCATACGGGTGTAATAATCAAAATATTTATTTATGGAAGGCATGCATAAAAATAAACAAGTCCATTCATCATATAAAATAATATTTATCTACTCATATCTTGAGGAAATACAAGTTTTGGTTAAGTTGAGCAAGATACCTGAATTAGAGCAGCTGCAGAACGCCCTGCTCCAGCAGCAGCACCAATCGGAACGAAAAGATGGGGAAAAGCAGGAGTAATGATCTCCATACCAAAAGCAGCATTTTCCAGAAAATCAGCGAATAACCTCCATCCCTTTGGATTCACATCAAAATGCCGTCCGAACTTTGACAAAAATATTTTGCTTAGATACCCAATTCCGTCCTTCAGTACCCAATTCACAGCTGCAGCAGTTGGAATTGCACCTTTCCCCAACCCAACCGCATATAGCAAAGACTACATAAATAACTCAGAATCAAACATCATATAGTAAAACACTTTAGCACCACGGGCATACAGTATGGCATATATGTTAGGCACAACAATCATAATTTAGCGATTTACATGCAGAATGACCATCATTTAAACTGATTATCGGACTCCTTTTTTCTAACATCTACTCCTGCACTATGGGAGTGTTTAAGATTTCTCATACAAACTACTATCTATTATTGTATTTTTGATTAGCAATTTCGATTTTAAGCTCCTTATTCACCTCATTTCAGTCACAAATAATCAAATAACCCGTTCAGATAAGCAATCCAAAACACCCACAAAACTCTTACTGAATGCAACAAGCACAAATCCATTTTCCAAAACCGATTATCTGACTCATATTCAGTCACAGCCATTTCACTAAACCCAACCTACAGAAACACATTGTCCACTACTTGAAAACGGAATAATCATATTACCCTCTACAACACAAAATTATTATTTGACCCCTAATCAGTCACATCCATTTCACAATACCTAAACCATAGAAACACATTATCCACTATCTGTCCTAAACTAAGAGGGTGTTGGGGATTGCCTATTAAGACTCCTTATCTGCATATTCAAATCACCTCATTTAACACACCTGTAATAAAAAAAAAAAACGAGTTTGCATAAGAAATCCCAAACACCATAACACTATTACGTGACAAGCAGATAATCTGTTTTAAGAAAAACTCAAACACTCCCCTAACTTCAGTATAGCCAGTCTTCAAAAGCACATTATCCACTACTTGTAAACGCAATAATCATATAATCATCTACAACAACAAAAAACCATAATACCAATAACTCAAAAACCGAAACACGATAAATTCACTCACTTGAGTAGCGAGAACACTACTAACTTGAGCAGCAACACCTTGCACACTTCTCCAAACCGAATACTCCAAATAATCACTCGTCACACTATTCGGGTACCCTTCAGGCAACATTAACCTCATAAAAACCTCCCTACATTCCCCCCACACATTCGCCATTTTCAACCCTTTCAAACCCGAAAAAAACGACAAGCCGCCTTCCGCCACAACAAACTCATCACTCAACTCATCAACAAAAAGCTTAGTTTTTCTACCACCCTTTACCTCAAAAACAACACCCTTATCATTTTCTTGAACATTAGCATAGGCTTTGTAACAGTGTTGGAACACTAAGGTTAGTAGTACACATAGTAAAAAGCCTTTTATGTGGTTTCCATTGTTGTCATCATTGTTGTTGTTGTTGTTGTTGTTGAACCATCTGTCCCACCAGTTGTTTGGACCTGACCCACCATTGCCACCGGAGCTGCCACCGCCGGAGATGCCACCACCGCTGCCGGAGAAGGTGATGGTGGTGGAGAATGAAAGAGGGGGAAGTGGGGTCCACTGGTGGCGGAGAGTGGAGAAGGTGGTGGTGGTTGGGAGGAGGAGGGAGGGTGGTGTGATGGTGGTGAATGATGGTGAGAGTGAGAAGAGCATGGTGGTTGGTGGTGGTGGTGGCGGAGGTTGAAATGTTTGGAGTTTAAGAAGTCAAGAAAGGTGCAGGCTGAATTTTACATTGATATGGGATACTTATTTATAGTTACACTTTCTTATCAAGAAGTACTAGTTAAGTAAGGAAAAGAAAAAAAGATAAGAGTGAAATCGAAAAAGTTGTGTTCTCGAGTATTACTTAAGAAAGAATAGGGAAGAAAAATGACTGAAAGAACGTGAGAACTCACCTTCCTTTTATCTCCATCTCACCGGCACGTCAGTTTTTCATCACACCACATAACTTATCACCTCATCACATAACCCATCACCTAACAGCCATGGTAACTACTGAAACTAGGGGTGAGCAAACGACCTGAACGGACCGGACCGACCGACGGACCGACCACATTCGGTCCGGTCCTCGGTCTAGGTATTTTGGCTAATTCGGTCGTCGGTCCGGTCCGGTCCGACCAAAAAACCAAAAATCTTGCTAAAATCTTGCCTTTTTGGACCGGACTGACCGAACCGGACTTACCATATTCGGTCTCGGTCTTGGTCTCGGTTTTTGACGATCCGGTCCCGGACCGATGCTCACCCTTAACTGAAACAAACACATAAAAATACATCACTTTATACAACATACCTCACAATATATCTCGCAGACACTCACAAACCAATAAAAATAATAATAATAATAATAACACCATTTTTTCCTTGGTTTTCGTTGGGTGGTCTGCACCTCCTAACCAACATAAAAAACAGATATTTGCTTGTGAAGCTAGAGAGATGTTATGAGGTTGGCGCGTGAAGAGCACATTCACCTTACCTAAACACAAGACCATAACACATGGTCTTATTAAGCCCGAAAACGGTAACGGGAATATTGGTTAAACTGAGAATATGAGAGCGAAAAATATATGTCTAGGTAGCTTTCGGAATGATCTTTTTTTCATTTAATTGTTACTTTTTTATAGTTATTTTTACAAAAATATAACTTGTAACTATTTAGTACAACATAATTGGTTATGGGTTATCAACGCATATTGTTCTAATTGACTTGGCGCACTTGTTTAAAATTAGAAAAGAAAATGTTAAAATGTAACGGTTTTGTCATTGAGCCCATGGATATGACATGCTTAGATAAAAGGTTTACTCATATTATGTCTCACATTCATATTCAGATTGGGTCAATAATTCTAATTTGTTGAACAAACACAAGCCAACTAGAACTTCAATCACAATGTTACATCATAGCAAGTCTAAAATATGAACAATTAGTCTATGGATCTTGACCTACATACCGGTTTAAGAAGAGTATTGGGTTATACTTGTGTTCGTGAATCATTTCTAGAATTTGGTTGTGTTATTGCATGAAGAGATGAGGATTGTGCCGGAGTGGTTCGATTTACTAGCTTGACGGTGTCAGTCTGTTGCTTTATGAGTATAATCCATGTTTGGTGGGGTTTGACATAAAGGGAAACATGGTCCACACGTTAAAGTTAACGGATGAATGTTAACTTTAACTATAACAAGGACCACTTTTTTGCATTGTTACCAAGTCAGGTATTAACAATGTAATTTTTAAACCACCAAAGTGGCATAATGGTTAGGCACCTAATATCTCACAAAGAGGTTTAGGGTTCAACTTCAAACCTCACTGAATATACATTGTATGTTAACCAGGGAAAGGGTCATAACCGGATACCCTGATTAGGCCACATACATCTAAGTCAATGACTCACCCAAGCCGGGTAACCTAAACAAGAAAAACGTCATTCGTTGACCTTTGTCTAAAACTTGAACAAAGTATGTAAAACTTAAAACAATGGATGTGTTATAGGAACCCTTCCTATATTGTCAGATCAATAGGTTTTGGTCAAACCGTACAACCCGCGATACACACCGTACAAGCCGGTGATGCACTCAATGATTAGATACCCTCCCTATGGGAGAGTGTGGATAACTTATCCCCTAAAACAAAGATACACAAATTATCCGTGGGGCCCTTTATCCCCACCCCATACTTTTTTATCCCCACCCTCTAATTTTTTATTTTTTTTTTATTTTTTTTTATTTTTGTAATTTTGCTAATATAAAAAAATTATAAACCTGAAAGTGCGGAACAGAAAATATCAAGTTTAATATGTCAAACGCTTAAAACTGTCAAAAATACGGAACAGAAACTGACAAAAAACGTGCTGTACTGAAAGAAAGTGGGGAACAAGGAGGCCACAAAAGGAATATTACCCAGTGGGGCGCAGGGTTAACATAACCCATTATCCGTTAGTACATATGAGCAGCAGCAGACACGTGGGGTGAGTGAAGTGTAGTACAATGGCATCATCATCGTATCTAGTATCCCCTTCTGTTCTTTCTTATAAATATACATCATCATCATCTTATAATAATAATAAGCAGTGTCATCATGTATCTGCTTGTTACAACACCTCCCGCAGACTTGCTCTCATCCAGCTTGGAACTGGTACATCTACAAATCTTTGTTGAAACAAGTAAATTAATTGTAGCATAGTGCATTTTGTGTTGGAATTATCTTTAGTTAGAAATGTAATGTATATATGTTTATTACTGTATTCATTAAGAAATGGCCCACCTCTGTTGCAAAATTATCTTAACAAATTTTGGCCGGTTTTTTTTTTTTTTTTTTTTTTTTTTTAGAACGGCGATGCCACACTTTGAAATCCGACCTTGAGTTAAACGCATCCAAACGCGGCGAGGCCCCGATACCCAACCACTAGGGAGAGGACCCGGAGAGAGAACCCCACGAACGTTCCGCCTAGGGAACTCAGCGGGCTTTTAAGCTTTTGTTATTATTTTGGGCATGCTTATTTTTTTAAGCTCAATATAAAGCTTGCTGCGTGGGTGGTTTGTTGTCGGAAAATCTGGGGGGGTCTGATGGGTGTGGGGGGAAGCGTAATATAGTTGGTGAGGTGGTTGTGACGGGGCGAGGCCAGAAATGTGATGGGTCACAGGGGGCAACTTTGGAGGTATTTTTTAGAGTGACGTGTAGCGAGTGTAGCGGAAAGTTGGGTTCATTAGGGTGGGCAACCGGGTTAGGAATAAGCAAAGAGCATAGCCAGATGTTTGGTGAAGAATTCTTACACTACATATTTTGTGTCACTAGGGGTGGGTGGGGTGGTGTGGTGGGGGGGGGGGGGGCGGTGCGCGTGCCACCCTGCCCCCTCCTCCTGTCTCCGGCCGGGTGGCTGTGAGGAGAGTTTTGTCAGCAAGTGTAGGTTTTGCAAGATAGGCACGAGGAGGCAGTGGTTCATAGAGTAGGAGACTATTTGTGATTTAGAACCTATGAGATGTCCTGGGTCCGGGGGTGGAAGATTTGTGCAGACTTGGAGATATAGGATTTCTGGGTCGGGGTGTTTCTGAAATGCATATGTCCCTATTGGCAACTTAGAACGCCTGTGTAAAGTGTTTCGATATTCGCTAGCTCGTATTATTTAAGTATTTGTCTTTGTATTTGGCTGCTTCTTGGTTACGCAGCAGGGAAAAAAATGTGGGGAAAAGTGTGGAGAAGGAAACGAATGGCGTCCCGGGGGGGGGGGGTGGGGGGTGGGGGGGGGCGGGGGTGGGGGGGGGGGGGGGGATGTGCCATAAAGGAAGCAGTTGTGGGGAAGGGGGGATTGTCTCTAGAAAAGGAGTGATAGTTTGGCCAAAAAAAAAAAAGTAATGAAGGAAATGAGGTGGAGCAGTGTGAGGAACGGTTATTTGTGCGATAAGAAAATGGATTGTTGTCCTAACGTTCTCCGAAGGGTTCTTATTCAAATTATTGACGGTAGTCGGACGACATAGGACAAGTGAAAAGGGTTGTTGGGCATTCGGAAGAGATGTTTCGTGTTTATGTGCCATTAAAGGAAAACGTAGTAAGTAAGCGTAAAATGTAAGAAGGAGAAAATGCGCTTATAAATGTTTATGAGACAAGCAGAGC
>LBNU01021932.1:0-28025 GCA_014162995.1 Artemisia annua
GTGATAGACAACTAGCTCATTTCGTATTTTAAACTGACATTATGCTTGTATTCAAGCGATTACCTCGTATTAAAACTCCTAATGAACCCTTCCACTCCCAACTTTATGCTTACTATTCTTAAGGCAATGTTTACTCAGGGTCCGAGTGAAGCGTGACTTCAGCTTGGATGGCCCCCCGGCCTCGGCACGCCGCAAGAGATGGATATCCAAGACTGATGCCGCCATGTTTAATTTAATTGCATTTGATAATGCTTTTGAACATCTAAAAGAACTTATGTATCTTTTACACTATGGCTAAAAGCTTTTGGGACGCTTCGTTAACTTTGATATTAATCGACCCCCATGTGCAAAGAGTATAACTTTCATAAAAAACCAAACTTTGTTTTGTGTTGTTCTACTATATTTGTCAATGTGATTGATGTTACTAGCACCCATGTCCCTTTCCGTTGCGTTTTTTTTAAAATGGGTGTTAAAGGATGCCCACGAAAGGGCTTACAAAATCTACCTAAGTAGATCAACGATTAGGTGAGTCGCTGGAGATCACTCCACGACTGTAGACCGTTATGTAACCGCCACGATCACTAAGCGTAATCCATAAGGAATTACCGAAGTGACCCTGGTAGGAATTTCCACTCAATTACTGGGAATTACATATGTATATTCCCTCATAAGTGTTCTTGGCAGATTGCTAAGATCTGCGTAGGACTCATAATATTACAACTGGTGTCCTTAATGTTGAACAACCAGTGTAGAAGTAGCATGTGTTCCTATGAGATGTTTTGATGCATCTCATGGCTCTAGACTCGATAAGTGCATAATTTAGTCGTCGGAGACTGGAGCGGTGTCTCCTGTTTCAATATCAACATAGCTCGTAATGAGCGGTCGATAGATTATGCAGGGTTCCTCGTGAGAATGAAACAAGCTCTTTTGAGAGAACTTGAGTGGTTATAAGGTTTAGTGCAGTGCGTCACTGGGTCCATGACGTCTTTTCTTCAATACCGGCGTCACCTTAGCAACAACCAGTAGCATATGAATTGAACCCGCTTTCTATCCTAAGGTTGAATACATGGGAGGGCTATTTCTTTTCACCCTTTCTCATTTCATTTCTTTTTAATTCTTCAACCCCTTCTTTACCTTTTCTCATTTATCTCCTTTTTTCATAATCATACCTAAGGACTTTCTAATACTATCTATTCGGTATTGTCCTTGGGTAGATCCCTCCGGCTCTGGCAGACCATAGGATGGTTTTCCTAACCTTAGCCACCTTATAACTTCATGACTATCCTATGTTGCCATCAACCAAATCCTTGAAAATTCTCTCAAAGTGTTTATGATTAAGAAACATATTTTGCTAACACTTTGAGAGTTTTATTATTTTCAAATGCTCCCCCTTAACATGTGCTCATATGTTTTAATCGAAATTTTTGCACATGTTGGGTAGAGTTGCACTTTTGAATTGATCCACCTTTAGTGAACATAAACAGCCATTTGAGACACGCTTACATCACTAGTTAGACTAGCTTGAAATTATTACCCGGCCTGATCAAGTCCACAGAAGGTTTCTCGAAATGGTACATTCTACTTGGACCAATCCTTTTTGAGACACGCTTACATCACTAGTTAGACCAGCTTGAAATTATTACCCGGCCAGGACCAGTCCTTTCGATTCATGACAGTTTTTGTTTCGTCAATTCATTGGTTAAGCCTGAGTCACGTTCATGTGAGATGCCAAATCCGTTTATTCACCACTTGCCATTTGCTCCCCCTTAATATGTGCATTGGTATACCAAAGATTTTAGCACATATTGGAGAGCATACATTTTAGTCCAAAACGTCACATTTTATCAGATTGCATATTTAAATCACATTCTCTCCCCCGATCAAAAATTTCAAATCATTTGAGATTTGTGATCCCAATTGATTTAAATATGTTTAGAAATTTTGGGAGAAGAATGTGGTCAGGTTCAATATTTGCTGATAGTGAGATGATATATACTGCTTGTGAAGCACAAATTGGTTTTGATGATTTTGAAATTACTCTCCCCCTCAATCGATGACCCATTTTCAATTCAACATTTTGGCAAAAGTTTATCCTTTTGTCATCGATTGAGTGGTAAATTTTATAAAAATTTTCAACCCTGATGGAATTTCAAAAATAAATCATGGTACAACCAAGTTTAGCACAAATACTTTCTCGAAGAATCATTGAAGGAAAAGTATCCGTGATGTAAAGAAGACTTCTCTTCTTATACGAGAAATGATGCACTGAAACGTACATCAAGTCGAGGAAACATGGATATAAAGTAATCCATGCCCGGGTGAACTTCACCCAGTAAGAGGAACAACCGTCTTTTTGGCGACGTGTTTTCCCCATCTAGAGGTGCGGGTTGCTATCTGAAGTAATAGCAAGCCATTTAGGCATGTTTTGAAAAACTTTTTGAACTTCTGTTCGAACTTCATTTAAAGACCCGTGTCATTATTGAATGACATTTCTAGGACCGTAAATGTTATCGATGGCCAGAAGACATGCCTTAAAAAAAACTATTTTTGGTATTTTCTATTTTTCTAATTTTTATGGGTTTTTGTAAGTTTTATAATTTTCTATATACATTTTGGTATAATATATGTACAAAGTATATTATTCAATTTAAGAAGATGTTGACCTGAATACCAAAAGGATATCGTTCTGCACGTTGTAGAAGTCAGTAGTCAACATTTCTTAAATTATCACCACCAAAGCTTTTGAGGCTCGCGAATAATCGTCTGAACTTGTGCCTTCTCAATGTGATGCTTTGGTAGCTTCCCCCAAAACCGACAATCATCTTCATAAGACCACTTCCCCCAAGTAGTTGAAGTGATGCAAAAAGTCTCATTGTATGAAGCTCGAAAACCCGAAGAAAACAATAACACTGAAGTAACAGGGTGAAACACGGATCATCTCTGCGGTTATCAATCCTAGAATATAAAATTAAGCCCTATCACATAACCCTGTTGTGCGTCCCCAATGTACACATCACTCTGCGGTTTTGAGTTATTTGTCTATTTGGTGGAAAAAGATATCAACATCTTCATTTCACCAAGTGCATTCCAGTTATCTTACATATAACAAGTTAGTCCATATTGTACACATGTACCCACCACAAGTTGAAACGATAACACCAAAGTAACAGGTTGAAGAACTGATCATCTCTGCGGATATATCAACTCCATAATAAATGATTAAGCTCGATCACGTGAACCTGTTGTGCGTCCCTGATGTACACATATCTCTCCCCTGATGGATGCGATCTCATCGGAATCAGCATAACATTGTGTACATGAAGCATTAATCGGAAGCACTTTACCATAAACCATATCAGCTCGTAAGAAGATGTCGATAAGCAGTATGATCTCACTCTTCAAATATTCTTCTCATGTTTCATCCCTCTGAAAGCTGAAGTAATACATACCACAAGTATCAAGAGACCACTTCCCCCACGTAGTTGGAATAATACACCAAACGCCATGAGTTAAGACACTGATTTTCTCTGCGGTTAAGACATTTGTCTTCCCGGGATAACTTCAATTAAGAAGTATTAAGGTCATCACGTGTACTCGATATGCATTCAGATGTATGTCTCCTTCCCCCTTGCTGGTTTTGATACCTCAGAATCAGCAACACGTTTTACGCACACATACTTGAAATCTTGTGAGAAGAACTAAATTGGCTTAAATGTATCTGGTGAGAATCAACTGCAACGGAAACTCTCTCTGACTATCTTTACCAAACCTTATGTAGGCTATTTGAAGTGATCACTGATGAAGTTAACCCGATATATCTAACTTGAAGCTGAAGTAAAATTCTCCATTCTGGTGACTTAGGCTTGCACTAATGTTGGAAGAACGGTGTAGGGAATTTATGCTCCAAGCAAATCCCTAAGTACTCAATACTCAATCAAAGTATGAGACATTAATACCTCTTGCGATTATCCACAATGTCATCTGCGTGTGACACTGAGTACTACAACGTAACTCCTTAAAGTGATAGTTAACCAGGTCTTCGACCATCCACCCCGACTGCTGGTAACTAGATAAACCAAGTCTTCAACTTAAATCTTAATCACAAGCAAGTTATCATTGAAAGTCATGCATCCAACCATCCTTGACTTCAAGATAAAATAAGATCACGCCTTTGTGAAAGTCAACTTCAATCTCAAATAAGAGATAACAAATAAAACTCCGTGATCACTTGACATTCCATCTCCAAATTCTTAGCCGTTTTAACGTTTTAGTCGATATTTTCTTTAATGTTCTTGGGGTTGAATTTCAAAGTGCACATTTGAGAGAACAACAATCCTTGATCTCAGAACAAAAAGAACGGATCATTATTCATGTGTGCAGCTTCAATATCATGATAGTCATCATCAACACCTTGAGGAGTAACTGAAGATTGGGTTACTTGAGCAGTCTGACTAATACTTCTAGATGGTGCATCTTGATCAATGGAGATTGAAGAAGGTGAACCAATTGAGTAGTTGAGTCAGCAGGAACCAGAGCAAGAGCTTCGGGAACTAGATGATCAACATTCATTGAAGCTTGGAAGTATTTATCAAACATAAATCCCAGTCATCCTTGGTAAGTAGAACATTAGATGTTGGAGGAGAGTCGTATAACCATTCTTCAATTATCAATCAACATGTAGTATATTCACACTTCTCCCCCTCAAAAATTGCATACAAGGTTTGCCATTTTTGATTGAGTAGGTGAATAAGAATACAATCAATCATATAGTTTATTCACCCTTCTCCCCCTCAAAAATTGCAAACGAGGTTGCCATTTTTGATTGAGCAAGTCAATAAGAATACAATCAATCATGTAGTTTATTCACCCTTCTCCCCCTCAAAAATTGCATACGAGGATGCCATTTTTGATTGAGCAAGTGAATACGAATTCGAGCAAAGATGAGTAGATCCGCTTGATGACTGAACGAACATGGAGAAAGCATGAAGCATGTTGTTGAGAATGGTCAAACCTAAGAAGATTTCTCTTCTTCAGAAGATAAGGCACACTGAATCGTACACCTTTCTTTTCTTTGATGAACGGGGCCTGAAGTGTTGTCAGCAGACGCCATAATGTTGACTTTGAAGACCGAGGTTTGAACTGATGTGTTCAAACGTCATTATGATGAAGAGCGAGGCCTGATCTGATGTGAATAGACGTCATTTGCTCACATACATCAACATTGACTTTCCAGACCTCCTGAAGTAGGAGATATGCTTGCTCTAGGCCTCCAGACTTTGAGTCTTCTCTTGTAGTGAATAATCGATGTACCTGCAACTGAGTAAGGACTACCTGCACTAACATTACAAACTTGATTGCATATATATGGATTAGTGACATTAGTATCCAAACACTTGGGGGTTTCACTGTCAACCATGGTTTTGCCATCGGTAAGCAGCTTTCTAGTAGGTATCCACTTAAGTCCAACATTCTTAAAAATTCTACCAGTTGGAATCCACTTATGGCAAGGTCTAGGATTTTTAAGCTTCTTATGCATAGTGGAAGACTTGTAGTTATTCCTAGTCTCCAAAGATTTAGCAGTTTGAATCCACGTAGGAGAAGTATTAGGTTTGTTTGGCTTCTTACGCATTGAAGTTGACTTACTGTAAATCCTAGACTTGACGGGTTGAACCTTAGCTGTGTTCCTCAACAAACTAGGAGGCATCCTACAAGGTTGTGAGCCTAAGATACCATCCTTTTGAACTAGTGCCCTTTTCCGAGCCTTTTCTAGATCATAGTTCTTGTACAAGTCATTTATCTCATAAGAGTTTCTAATCTTAATGCTCGGTTTCGACACTGTTTTTGAACAAATCCTAGAGAAGCTGGGAGTAGGAGTAGCTGCATGTTGAGGTTTGACAGAACTAGAAGCAGTTATCTTAGGAAAATAATGTGGAGTGACTGGTTTTGTCAAAACTTGTTCCGCATCAACTTGGGAGGCAAACCGCGTTTTTGAAAATTTTGGTCATTCAGATCTAAACGCATTCGGTTGTCTAACAACTGATTGGTTTCTATTCGGTTGTAAAAATGGTTTCCCCAAGATTGGTGGTTTTGCAAACTTAGTGTTCACACTATTCCCGGTTGCTTTTCTTAGCTCGTTCTTTAATGCAGTAATTGTGAAACCCTTTTCCTGAAGTTGAGCTTTGAATTCATCATTTTTGGCAATCAAAGAGGTTGTTTGTTCAACAATTTTAGTTTTTGTTTCTTTGATTGAATCACACAGTTCTTTGCAATGAATTTTCAAAGACTCATTTTCCTTAAGTAATTCAGCCACACTAAGTTCCAATTCAGTGTTTCTAATTGCAATGGCATTACTTTCATGTTTAGCATTTACTTCATTACACATATCACACATCTCAGTAATGCGATTTTTTAGGTTGTTGATCGTTAAGTTTTTGGCTTCTAGCTGAGCTTTCAAATCATTAATCATAAAGAATTCACGGAAATCAGGAAGTTCCGGATTTTTACATGGTTGGTTAGTTTGAAAACTTTCTTCCTTTTGTTGCATTGCGATTTCAAGTGAAATACAATGTTTTTCAAGTTGTAAAAATCTGTTTGAGAGTTCATTAAAAACTTCTTTATTAACCACATCATTTGATTTAAAAGACTCAGCCGTAAACAAAGAACTTGACTCATCAACACGTTCAGCATCCTGATCACTTTCTCCCCCTTTATGATTCATATTTGTTGAATTAGAAATGGTATTGCTATCAGTCTTTTCCAACAGATGTGCGTCATAATTGGGTTTAATTTGATCAGTATGTTGTCGTTCATTAGAGAGCACAATATGTTGATCAGTGACAGGTACCTCAGCAAATGTTACTTGATCATGTTCTGATCTGTGATTAACATCACTGCCATGAGTAGTATAAGTCCTAGAGCTGTCATTAGTTTCATGCTTAGTGGACTTGGTGACACTACTTTGCTGATGTTGTGTTCTTTCATGAATGAACCTCTTCACATTACCCATGAGTTGGATGAGTGTTTCTCTGAATGTGTCAACCTCGATTCCCGTGTGATCAGCAAAATATTTTTTCGTCATCTGACTATCGTAGTCATAATCCACAGTGAATTCCAAATCGATGAACACTTGGAGTTGTTCGTTGATCACACAAAGGGCAACATGGAACCAATTTTCGAAGATTCTCCTTAGTCAAGTTGTTGTTGTAGTTGATCTAAGTTAAGAATCATTGTGCCTGTGAAAGTCTGAACATCCTGACCAAAGAGTGTTGCAAATGCACGTTTGAATCCCATCTTGAATCCAGTTCCCTCTAAAAGTACCGAGAGGTATGAATAAAGTAGTCAAAAACATTCTATGCAGCTTTCATTTGCATCGTGAAGCACTTGTTGTGGCTGTTGAAGCTCTCTCTTTTGCGAATTCGAGCACAAAGATTCCATTCGAGCAATATCAGACTCAAAACCATTAGTTTTTTGTACTTTGTATGAAATCTTATGGTCAAAACCGTTAGTTTGTTGTACTTTGACTGAATCTAAAGAATTTGACATGTTGTGAACGTTAACGGGATTTTACAATTCTATGATTTAAACCGAGAAATCGTTTCTTTCGCAGGATTTTACAAAATTAAGAAGAAACCGTGATGCACCGAAGAATTGATTTTGTTTGGTTGAAGTGAGCTTGAGTGGTGAAGTAGACAAGTCACAGTGAATTTCAGACAACACTCGTGTCTTTGAGATCTGAAAAATCCCCGTAATAAATCCAATAAACCCGAAGAATATCTCAACTCAAAATAATTCTCACTCTCAGACTCTTGAGGCTCACTCAAAACTGTTGGCCAAGGTATATCTCAATAATTTAGCACCAAGAGTAATACTTAAACCCGAAAAATAATGGTAAACAAAATATCGTCTCTTGGTTCCAACAAAGAAAAGAAAAAATACGTACAAACTAACAAATCGTCCCTTGTAGAAATAATCAGCCCACTAGCTCAAATAATCACAAGCAAAGTCCAATAAATATTAGAAGCCCAAGACTAATTAAATACTGAACTTGATTGAAGAGGCCCAAACTAGATCAAGTAGCCCAACACATCAAAGAGCCCATTTCAAATCAAGGGCAACCCTAATCACACGGGTATTTAACTCCACTAATCCCACTAAACCTTATAGACAAGAAACCCTAATCCTTCAAAATAATACGAAGCCAAGGAAAATCTCTCAACCAGAAAACAAAAAAATAACGTCCCTTCGATGATATAATCCGAACACTCCTTCTTGTTTAATCCGAACAACAACTTGTATCCTCTATCTTTAGTCACAAAACCCACGAAGTAATTAAAACAATTACTTCGTTTCTTGAAGATTGATTAAGGGGTCACGGTAAGGTTTTGCTTGTATTCGTTATTTGTTTTCAGTTTGTATTTAATCGAAAAAAAAGGAAAGAATGAAACACATATGTTTTAGTTCTTTACTTAAGGATTCGTATAGTGAAACTGAAGCAAGGCTTCTCACAAAGATCTATGATGTAACTCTCTTGAGGTTTTGTGTTAAACACGAATCGTTTAAGGTTCAAGAGTTTGACTGAGATTGTTGTTCCTTTTCATTTGATTTTTTTTTGAACGAAATGAAAGAGATGATGATAACATTCTTGTTATTGTCTTCTTCTTTAATTTTCGGATATTAAAGTGAAGCTTAATTTCATAAAAGATCTATGATGTGATTGTGGCTATATCTTTTGAAGATTGTTGAACTCACTTTGAACCACAAATCTGACTAGTCACTTTCGTACTATAGTCCTTTTCTTCCCTTTTTGGACAAACCGCCAAATAATAACCAGAATAATAGCAACTCGCCACTTAAAATAGAACAAATCGCTACCACGAAGAGGAGCACATATAGCCAACTCGCTACTTAGAACAAAGCAATAAGACCCACGAAATACACACAAACAGTCAAATAACTTAATGAAGTAGGCTAGCCAAGAACTAATCTAATCAACTACAACAAACCTAAACATAAACGTACAATCATATAACACTTCTAACCACAAAACAAGTTCAAACTAGTGTATTTAATGAATGCAAGTCGAACCATAAACATTGCACAAAAAAAAACCACACTAAAAATCCGAGAATAAACAATCCCTAAGATGAAACCATGGCTCTTGATACCAATTGTAGGATTCTCATAATTATAACATGTATGGTTTATGTGATTATGGTTCGAATTATGTAAGATGTTAGAGAGAGAAAGGGAAGAGTTGGCAGGTATTCCTAGAGAGAGAAAGTGAGAGAAAATATGAAAGATTAGATTAAGTGAAATGGAAGCTCCAACCCTCTCCCTTGGTGGGAGAGGGCTTATATAGTTACATAATAAACACCCTCCTGCAGGCTGTGGATCGGGTGTACAGTGGGTAAAGACCCGTCCGTCCTCCACGGTGTTACTTAAACTAATCTACGTACTAACTAAATGTAAATAAGACTACGAGCTACTTAATGCTAATCTATAATCAGGGTGACCGAGTCTTTTACATGAATATTTATATTCCTAACAAGAATCCTAGTGATGAAAGTGAGTGATCTTGAGTGAGGGATTTAAATGAAAATTTAAAAAGGAAGCTGCAGGACTGGCGGAACCAAAAGACTAAACGGGCGGAACCCTGATTTTGGTTCCGCCTGGTACGTTGGGCCAAAACTGGGAGTACCCAGAAATTGCACTGGCGGAACCCTTAATTTGGTTCCGCCAGATCCGCCAGGCCAAAAATCTGGACAGACCAGGTTTTTCGAGGACGTAACGATTTTCGAATTTTCTAAAAACTCCTAAAACATAAACTTAGTACTATATCTGATTGGGAAATGTTAAAAATGAATATAGAAACATTCTTACCGATAGAATTTGACCGAGGGCTAGCAAATTTCATTATACTTGGTGAAATTTTCATAAACTTGAAAATTTGACAACATCCCAAATGTTGTCTACCTGCATATCCGTTAGTACAAGACATTGTCCAAAGATAACAAAAGATCCTAGAAGTACATATATCCATGAAACACATTGTTTAACTACCAAATTGTTCAAATTTCAAGTTGTGCCAAACACTCCTTAACAATGGACATTTATCGACTCCCGAAACCCGTTCAAATATCCTAATTATACTTGGAACATATGCACCAAATTAGATGTGATAGATTAAAACCAAGAACACATATTCTAACACATGTTAGCATACAGATCAAGCAGTGGATTATGAGCTTACCATAAATGGAAATTAAGCCAAACATGGAAAATTGATATCAACAAAGTGTTATCGTCCAAACATGATACGGTTAGTTTACATGATCAATCAAAGATGAGTTTCTATCTTATAGCACGACACATTCATTAAACATCATTCTAGAAGCATATATAACAAACACCATTTTACAAGAATACTACATGTTTAAAAATGTAGTGACTTATTTAGACGCTTGACCATATTTCAAGATACATAATTAGTATTACTTAATTCTCATTCCTAAGTGAATTATGCAAAATAATCACATAACATATGCAAAGAAGAATATCTAAATCAATAAGCAATACAAACACAAATTTTCAACTTAGTACACAAAATCTAGCAAATATCCTATTGTGTATAAACATGAAATCGACAAACAAGCAAATGAATATCATGACAAGATTGACACTCATGTATCACAAATAAACAAATGCAATCACAACTTTCAATAAGCAAACAACATATACGCATACAACTAAAACAAGTAGTCATTTAGCATATCATAAAAAGAAATATACTTTTCGTCACTTTACGTTTATATATGACGATGTATGCCAAGCTTGATTAGTTTCCTTTATAATATAAATATCAACAAATTCTTTAGTTTCAAAAGAAATTATATCAATGTTCAAAGGATCCTAGCTTAAATTGCCTAACTCAAAAGTTTGAGTTTCTACGTCAAAACGAAACTTAATATTTTGGACACACTATAGTATTTGTTTAATCTATTGATTTCAGATTAGATTTAGGCCATAACATCATTTTTAAAAGAAAGTAGACACAATTCCCTTCAAATTGATAGGTGACGCGACTCCTACGGACTTACGGTTAATTAGTTATGAATTTTTGAAGTTGGACAAAAACTGTGTACTGAACTGACGGATTTCAAGGAACCTTTTTGAGGGTTCCGCCCATTGAGGAGAAGGGTTCCGCGGGGTCTGATGACAGATTCACTAAAACTCATATTTTGACATAAAGAAAACGTATAGGACTTACTAGATTTGATAGTAAACACATAAAACACATATTCAACAACATTTCTACAAATGTGACTTATCTTAACATTTACGGAGATGATTTTTCCACTAAATTAATTGTTATTCCAAACACTCCTTTCAAAAACATATTTTTCGTAAATTAGCTCTAAGCACATAATTTGACACTTACAAATTCTTTTATGAAATCTTCTCTTTTATTATTCAAGGAAACCTTCAAGCCTGTATACAAAATAATATTTAACAACAAAATTTCTAAGTATACTTAGCGAAACATTTTTCATATTATATTCCGCTTCAATGGAAATTTGATACATGGACCGTACTCTATTTTAAAAACCATTTGTTTTGAAAATAAGAGCTACGAGGCTCTGATACCAATTGTGAAAACGTAGAGGGGGGGTGAATACGTTACCGTTTAAAAACTTTACTACTTGTTGTATCAAATGTCCATTTTAGCTTGTTGTAATATGAAAGACGTTTCTTGTTGTTTATGACCAACATAACTTAATACATGTTATCACACAAGTACAAACAACAAGTCACAACACACACAATCACATAATGCAAACATCAAAGCAAAGCAATAAGTAAAGGGAAAGTGCAAACCATTCACGACACGAGTATTTATCGTGGTTCGGCTACAAGGACCTCTTTTGTCCTTGCCCTACGTCCACGCCCCGAGTACCCAACTCGAGAGTTACTTCACTAGATCAACAACCTCCCTTCTCGGCGGAGAAAACCTTACAATCGTCGCTTACACTTTTACCGACACTAAGCTAGATGTCGAGTTCTTTTACAAGGGTACAACCACTCCCGCTATGTTTTGTGGCCCAACATAAAAACCTTGTGTTTTATGGCACAAACACATAAACCATCTAATCTAGTTTGGTGAATAGATTGTGATGTTACAATGATGATCCAAGACATACATGTCTAATGGATCTGAATGCCTAATCTAAATAAACTTCTTGAATAAGAAGTCTTCAATCATTGAGGATGTCAAGAGCCCTTGAATCTTCATATGTTGGTATGCTTTAATGAGTTATGACTTCAAGATCTTGTAACCTTTTTGGTGGATCATGAAGTATGATATGCTTACAACAAAGATGAATGTTAGAAGCATTATGATCATATGATGAGGGTGATCTATGTATGTTACTACATTGTTATGTATTGATCTAAGTGTATACAAAATGATAGAGAGAATATGTGTTGAAGTGGTTTTCAAGTTGTTGGAAAACAATTAAACTTGGTTTACTATTTATATGCAAAAAGTCCAAAGAGGTTTTCCAAAACCATGTTCCAAAACCAACAAAGATATCTTCCAAATATCTTTATATATCTATGTCTAGTCTAATCAAGATCTTCTAAGTCAACTACAAGATTGTAGTGTGTAAGTCTAAACAAAATCTATGACATATCTTACAAGAATTTTTCCAAATTTAGATGACACTATACATGAGGTAATAAAAGAGTGTTTCCATTTTATGAAAAATACATTTAGACAAATGTATATACTAACTTAAAAAGGTAAGTTACTTGTATATGAAAAATATATTAGCTAGCTATATGATATTTAGTAAGTTACTAAAAATGTTTTATGTACTTATGTTGTTATAAGACATATTTTATAGATCATAAACTTACTAATATTATCTAGACACCTAATGTGGCATTTATTCTATTTTATACCTAAAGTGCACTT
Source organism: Artemisia annua (assembly GCA_014162995.1). Lineage (NCBI taxonomy): Eukaryota > Viridiplantae > Streptophyta > Magnoliopsida > Asterales > Asteraceae > Artemisia > Artemisia annua. Next base: position 12,974 of record LBNU01021932.1, read on the forward strand.
TGACACCTAAAATACTTAAAGACTCTAAAATTATTTTAAACATTCTAAATGGTTGGTCAAGGGGTTTGATCATAATGCCACATAACAAACGTGTACGAACCTGTGTTGTAGCATACGAGGACTCGAGACGTCGAGAGGTGTTGAATGTATGTTGAGACAATATCTGATTACGAGTAACTTGTACATTTTACGTTATGTATCAAGTTATACGTTTGTCATCAATCAAAACAGACGAGACTATATAGATTAAATATTGTAATATTTGCACTAACACTGTGTTTAGCTCCTTGGTTTATGTCCCCTTTGTCTTTTGTTCCTCTTGTTGGTTCTTGCCTTGTTATCTTTTGCGCTCCTTTTTTTGTTTGCTTGCTTTGATTGTCTTGCCCCTTGTTTTTTGTTTTCTGTTTGGTGCTCTGTTTTATATGTTTGTCTTGTCCTAAGCCCCTTGTTGGTTGGTTTCATGCTTCTATTTGCTTTTACTTGTTGCTCTTTTGTTCCTTACACTTTTTTCGGTTCTCTATCACTCGCACTTGTGCACGTGCCGGAGGTCTCCCTGGAAGCAGTTTCTCTACCCCCAGGTTTTACTTGGGGTAGGGGTAGGATCTGTCTACTTTTCTACCTCCCCCATACCTCGCTTCCGCGGGATTGGATATGTTGTTGTTGTTGTATGTTGCTGAGTCTTTTAGAGCAAGAGTCTCAGAGGGACTTTCTGCTCGGGTCAAGGACTTGACTGTTACTAACGCGGATCATATGTGGAACTAACTTTCTTGCATCATTAAAGACGCATCAAAGGATTCCCTAGGTTTGGTTAGTGGGTCAGCGAGAACCCAATCGACTCGCAGGGAATCTTGCTGGTTTAGTGAGGAGGTGCAAAATAAAGTTGCGATGAAACATGACCAAAAGTTTGGTCAAGAAGGAGTCTACACCTCAAATATTGTGTACCAAAAAGTTTTACGTGACAAATAACATTTATTGTTAGTTATTTTATAATTGATGTAACGTTTTATTTTCAGTTTCATTAAATTTTTTATATGTTATTTAATACATTTTAAGAATCTTTTTGAGTTGAATTATCAAATGTTACAACCTTTTTTAGTTACATTTTGATTACATTACGTTTTATGTATAAACGTTACGCGAAACACTTAACTCCAATATATCGCAACTATAAGAGTTTGATGCTAGAAAATCTCGTTGCTATGCACAAGTACTCGCATAATACGAATCTAGTTTTGACTTATTTATCCAAAAACGACGCTACTTAAACACATATTAGAGTCGCGCGATGGTTTTCATGAGCTTTTATAGCTAATTTTATCAGTTCTAATCCGTTAATTGACACAGGCAATAAAAAGCGATCAACTTATATATATATATATATATATATATAAATAAGCTAAAGTTGATACATTTATTGAATATCCATACTATAGCATATATGCCCAAATCCTAGTTAACATCGTGGGTATAGATCGTGAGGCAGACGAGGCTTTGCTAGGGCTAACAAGGGTTTAGCCTTTGCTAAATCATGCAAGTTCTCCTTGAGATCAACATGTGATTCACTGGGTGGCAACTCCCACGTGAACCCTTGAACAAGTCTAGCCAAAAGCATTACACTCATGGTTGATCCCAACAACACTCCAGGGCACCCCCTCCGACCGGTGCTAAATGATAACATACAAAGACTATGATCTGTTAGCACCACTTCACTATCACCCTTCAGGTGACGATCTGGATTAAATGTTAGTGGATCATCCCAAACCTCAGGGTTCTGCCCTAACCCAGGCCGGCTTAATAACACATGGCTACCCTTTGGTATAAAGTAACCTGCTACACTAGTATCGCAGGTTGCCACGTGAGGGGGGTTGAAAGGTGCAACTGGGTGCAACCTGAAAGCTTCCCTCACGCATGCTTTGATATAATTAAGTTTAGGTATATCAGATTCTTGCACGAGTTTATCTTTTCCAACCACTAAATCAAGCTCTTGAATTGCTCTATCAAAAATCCTTGGCTGGTTTATCATTTCTGCCATTGCCCATTCAATGCCATTTGATGGATTATCAATTGTTGCTATGCCAATTTCCTGTTACACATGACATGCACAAGTACTAATCAATTTACATCAAAAAGAAGTATCACAAATTTAGTGACTAAAACAACGAAATTTCGTGTTAATCTTACCAGTATTTGGGCTTTAATTTGGTCAACAGTTAATCGAGGGTTGTCAAGTTTGATGAACACATCAAGTAAGTCGTCTTCTTTGGTTCTAACTCCATCTTTCCATTGTTGAATCCTTTCATCAACCAAACGGTCTTGATACTTTCTTGCAGTACGAATAGCGTTCCTGATGATCCTTTCATGCCCATCAAAATCAGTTATCCATCTCAACCATGGGAAGTAATCAGTCACACTGAATGCAAATAGGTAATTAACAATGGTCAAAATTGACTCAGCATGTTCGATCTCTTCGTGTCCAGGTCCACCATCTACATTCCCTTTACCAAAATACCTACTCCCAAAAATGATCTTTCTGAGAATGTTGCTTGAGTATTGTTGCACCACAGTCCTTATGTTCACGACCCCTCTAGGCATGACAGCATCATCGATATGGCATCGGTTGTAAATGTACCTACATGGTGGCAAGAAACTAAGCAAGATGGTTCGAAGAGTTGTAAATGCACTCGATAGATTGAAATTACCATTCCTTACACATAATAAAGCAAATAAACACCTACAAAAAGTAAGCATAAACAAATTAATATAAACACAAACCTAATCAGATTATCGGCTTCTTCATCTCGCTTATTTTGAAGCCATTTGTGCCTAGCAACAGAAAGAATCTGTGTGGCGAGGATTTTTCTCATCATCTTCCAATGATCACCCATTGGAACAAGTATAGTAGTCATGTAACCATTGCTTGCTAAATAACTAGACACATTATTGGGCCTTGACGAGAAAATCTCATCATTGTTCTTCAAGAACTCACGAGCTACTTTTGGATCGCTAACGGCTATAACATGGACACTTCCAAGACGAGTGCATAGGATCTTTGTGTTCATTTGATCCATCAATCCATGAATCCATCGGAAAGTCGGCTTGTTTCGAAGCATGGGGATTAAGCTGCCGATGTAGGGCAGCGGTTTCGGGCCTGGAGGAAGCGGTTGCAAAGGTTTGGAACTGCCGATGCTTCTGCTCCTCTTGAGGAAAAACAACAGTGACATAAGAAAAAGAATAACGAAAATCATGTTACAATAGTGAGAGAGTTTAAGACAAAAGTTAAATATTTGTTTGTGTTTCAGCTAGGTGTATGTTGTTCGCAGTCGCAAGTCCGTTATTTATAGTTGTGCTAGCTTTATGTTTATTTGAAAAGATTTCGACCATAATTACGTAACTAAATGTTTATATATTACTAGTAACATTTAGAAATAAAAAATTAAAAAAAAATAAAATAAATAAAATAAAGAGAATTGCTCAAACCTGCTTAGTGGAGCTAAAGTTCATTAACGTCATTTGCATTCTAAATAGTCGATTAATAAAATATAAAATCTACAATAATTAGATCATTCAATATTTTTTTTTTTAACAGCAAAATTTATAAAAGAAAAACAGTCTAGCCAAGAACTAGACTAGTACAAAGACAGTGGGTTTTGATTCCACTCAACCCAACTAATACAAAATTTTGGGTTTCGATACTTTAACCAATTAAAAGAATACAAAACAATATTATCAACTAAATCTCTTTTCCGCATCTTCCCCGAATCAAAAACGACTGAATTTCGATATCTCCATAGGAACCAACACGTTGAAACACCAATAACTTCGAGATTGACTTTACGATTTCGGACATTAGCATTATGATCACACCAATGTAGCCATTCGGATAAATCATTCATATCCCTCGTAGAAACTTGGCACCAATTATATACCCTCGACCAAACTTCCTTTGCCAAGGAACACGTGAATAAAACATGAGATATCGATTCCACTGAAACACCACATACAGGACAGACAATAGATGTGATTTCGATCCCTATGCGGGATAGATTATAACGTGTAGGTAGCTTGTCTAATCTAGCTCGCCACATAAATATGTTTACTTTCCTGGGCAACGAAGAGCACCATCTAGTGGCTATACTTGAACCCAACAAAGTCTGGTTATCAATATATTTTCTTGTAATACTAACTGAGAACATACCTTGGGTATCAATGTCCCACCAAAGCTTATCTTGACCTTCCTGGAGGGCTACATTCAAGACCGCTTCAGAGAGCAATTGTAATTGTTGATGCTCAACTCCCCCTCTAACGTCACGACGCCAGTCCCACCACCAATGACCATTAAACCACCGATGCCGAACCAAACAATTTTGATCATTTTCTAGCCTGAAAAGACGAGGGAAGCGAGTAGACAAGGGTTGATCATCTAACCAAATGTCCTTCCACAACCGTACCTTATCACCACTAACAAGATTGTACCGCAACGTATGATGATCTAATATATGTTTGTCGTGCAAATAGTTTACCGATCCAATAATACGAGCCCAAGTACCTGATTTCACCCTACTAACCTCTCTGATATCCAGCCCTCCATATTCCCCATGAATAGCTTTAATGACATTACACCATAAAGCTCCATCTTCATTAAAAAAAACGCCATCTCCATTTTTGTAATAACGCTAAATTAAGTGACGCCAAACTACCAATACCCAAACCACCTCTTTCCTTCTCGGCAATAACCTTCTCCCACGCCACCCATGTTAGCTTTTTCTTATCCTCCTGACTACCCCAAAAAAATTTAGAACGGATTTGTTCCAAATATTTTAACACACCTTCTGGGACTCTAAACAAGGACATTTAATAAATACCCAAACTCCCAAGTACTGACTTTGTAAGGGTAAGCCGACCACCTACAGAAAGCATATTTGCCTTCCATCTAGAAAGGTGATCTTTAAACTTTTGAACAATACTATCCCACCGCCCCTTAGATGCCATGCTCGCCCCAATCGTGATTCCTAGATAATTGAATGGCAAGCAGCCCGCTGCACATCCGGTGGAGGCTGCCATATTTGTGATCTCGTCTACCGCTACTCCCACCCCATACATGTTTGACTTCCCGATATTGATCTTCAAACCTGATGAATTATAAAATTCGTTTAACACGTCTAGGATGCCATCAACATCTGTAGCTCTCCATTCGGTTAGAAACACTACATCATCCGCATAAAAGAAATGTGAAACCTTTAATCTATTCACACCAACGGATGCCCCTGAAATTTTGTTATCTTCTATTGCCTTTTGAATTGCTAAATGTAACCCTTCCATTGCTAAGATAAACAAAAAAAGGAGACAACGGGTCCCCTTGGCGAAGGCCACGATGCAAAGCAATTTCGTCCGTAGGGCTTCCGTTTACGAGAACTGACACTCTAGCTGAAACAAGACATTCCCGAATCCAGGATCTCCATTTCTGTCCGAACCCAAATTGCTCCATCACGTGGTCTAAATATTCCCAACATAAAGAGTCGTACGCCTTTTCGAAATCAACTTTAAATATCATTAGTTTCTTCCTCTTTAATTTATACCATTCAATCACCTCACTTACCATTAGCGGCCCATCTAGAATTTGCCTCCCTTTAACGAACGCCGACTGTTCACTACTCACTAGACTTCCAACCACTTTCGCCAATCGTAGAGCCAATAACTTTGCAATAATCTTATACTGAACACCAAGCAATGAGATCGGGCGATAATCTTTAACAAACATAGGATTAGATACCTTTGGGATCAACGTAATAAAAGACGCGTTACATCCTACGGGGAGTTTACTGTTTTGACAAAATTCCATCACGACTTTAAATATGTCTTGTTTCATGATCTCCCAATACTTCTTCACGAACTTGAATGAGAAACCATCCGGGCCCGGAGATTTATCACTACCACATTGCCACACAGCATACTTTATTTCGTCAAGAGTAACCGGCCTTTCTAATTCTTCAATTTCCTCAGCAGTAAGTTGATTATAGCGAGAATGAGGCAAGGTTGGGGTATGAAACTGACCTGCCACAAACTTTTCACGATAAAACTCCAGAAATGTCCTCTTTACCAGTTCTGGGTCCGTACACCATTCGCCATCATGCATAATTCCCTGCACCCAATGTTGCAAAAATCGGCCGAATCGGCCGATTAATCGCCGATTAATCGCTAATCGGTGATGCACCTTGTCGATTTTCAAAAATCGGTGAAAAAATCGGCATAACCAAAAAAATCAGAAAAAATCGGTCAAAAATCGGTCGAATCGGTCAAAAAGCGGCCGAATCGGCCAAAAATCGGTCGAATCGGCAAAAAATCGGCCAAATCGGCCGAATCGGTCAATTTTTAAAAAATATAAATTTAGGCATTTTACTTAATTTGGGGATCGTTTATTTCACTTATAACGTACAATGGGCCTCATAATCAGAATTGAAGCCTTTTATTGAGGTTTGTAAACATAGAAGGCTTGGAATCAGTTAAGATCTTTAGTTTGCTCTCCAGAAATTCCCAAAACATGCAGGAATGCCAAACCGATTAATCACCGATTAATCACCGCCTTGACCGATTACAGGCTGCAGGGTGGTCGACCGCCCGACTACCGATTCACGATTTTTGCAACATTGCCGCTGCACCATTTGCAACCTTCGACGCTGTTTCAGCAACCCATGAAAGAAAGCCGAGTTTTCATCGCCTTCAATGTCCCATTTAACCTTTGCTTTTTGGGCTGCATCTAGAGTATCAATTCTATCAAGCTCTTCCAACTCTTTCATCCAAACTGCTCGATTTTGAACCTCTTCAACCTTAGCCATCTGATCATCCATTTTCTTTTCAATCAAAAGAATGTCTTCACATAACTTTTTTCTTGTACATATCTTGGCTTCTTTGAACTCTTTATGCCACAATTTAAGGCTTCCTTTAACATGCTTCAGTTTGTTTTTGAGATCAATACAAGCATCACCTTGATTATTCGAAAAATTATTATAGCTTTCAAGAACGACCTCATGAAATCCAGGCACTTCGAACCATGAGTGGAATATACGAAACGGGACTGGTCCGTAATCTACCTTCTGTTTACGCATTAGAATTGGCGAGTGATCAGACCAAGTACGGTCTAAAGCCAACACTGACATCTCCGGTTGCTCACTAATAATACTTTCGGAGACTAAGAATCGATCAAGCTTGCTCATTTTTGACCAGGACTTGTTCATCCAAGTAAATTTTCGACCACCAATTGGTAAGTCTACTAATTCTGTATCATTGATAAATTCGTTGAATAACGCAACCCCATGAGGATCAAACACCGACCCGCACCTTTCTGATTCCTCCCTGACTTCGTTAAAATCCCCGAACACAATAAAGAAACCATCTTTAGACCGAATAATCTGTTTTATTTCATACCATAACCGAGATCTCGCACTTAATTCTTGTGGAGCATATATGTTAATGACCACACATCTTTGATTCACACCCAACAACTTACCATCCACCACAACATAATGTTCACCACATTGAATACTAGATTTCACAAAAATACCGGTATCCCACATCGAAACGATTCCTCCAGAATGACCTCGAGCTGAACTACACGCAAAATCAAATTGGAAATTTCCCCACATTGATTTCAACTTAAACATATTAACCTGTGACATTATTGTTTCCTGAACCCCCAAGAACGTTACACCATATTGATAACATAGGTTTTTAATCCATGTTCGTTTCGCCCTACTACCAATCCCCCTCGCATTAATGGATAGTACATTCATCGGTAACCATGATATTAACTTGCTTGAAAATAGTATCTATTGTTCGAACTCTTTATATTTACCTTATTTAAGTTACTTTATAGATTTGTAAGCATTTATAATTAGCTAATCACTGAATAATTTCAACCCAAAAACATGAAGCAGTGTAAGAAAATCAAGATTTTTTTGCGATCTCGCTTTAAGCCTCTCGAGATGAGAGGGGTCTGGTAGGCATATAATTACAATATTTTCCATTTTCATTTATTTTTTAAAAATTTAATTCCTCGGTTAGCATAAGTGTCAATTTACTCACCAATCATACTTGAGATGGTGACCCCTCACAGTACAGCTATTAAACTAACACAATTTTAGATTAGCACATACATTTTGGCTATGTTTGACAAAATTAGCTGTGAGCAGTAGCAGTTAGCAGTAGCTGTGAGCTGTGAGCAGTAGCTGTGAGCAGTATCCACGGCTCACAGCTCACAGCTCACCGCTCGCAGCTTCATAAAAAAGCATTGGAAAAATGAGCTTTCCTAAAAAATAGGAAAGCTCACAGCTCTCATGCCAAACGAACACTAAAAATCAAAAAGCTCATTGCTCACCGCTCATCCATCGCCCTAAAAAGCTCCAAAAAACTTTGGGCCAAACATAGCCTTTATGTTTTAAAACAAAACATCTCATCATTAACTGCTTTAAAAAATGTAATTTAATAAAGATAATACTATTAAAATTACGCGTAATAAAATGAAAATGGACTGCTGATCACCTTGAACTATTGTTGTGTTTTTTAAAGTACCTAAAGTAGTCCGGTGTTTTGAATTGTTTGAGATCGAGCTCTCAAAACAAACTAATAATATTGTCCGCAAAATCGTGTTCTCATAAAGCACGCATTTACAAATCTTTTACATTTTGTTTCGTCTCTAAGAAACGCAAAAAATGATCACATTTATAATAAGGTTTGACAAACAACTTTTTCTAACTATTCACATTTTACAAGCACAATAATCACATAATCTCCTCCAAAACGCAATCTCAAACACCCTCCAAATAAGTGGCAATCTCCTCCAAAGTGCAATCTCAAACACCCTCCAAATAGTAAAGCTAGGCCCTCACATCTAGATCGGAAGGACACCAAAAACGTGTCTGAAGATTTAAGATTCAAGTTTAATGACCGTGACTGTCGGGTGTCGTGATCCAGTACTGCTGTCTAATAACATTGAAATTGTGGTCCACTCTCGGCTTCTTCTAGTTTGGCCAACCCTTATCGGTCCCTAATATTTATTTTGTTATTATGTAGCTATTTGTTTCCACATGTTGTTTGGAACTATAGAGTAGCATTGCCCAAATCCCAGAATGCTAAAGAAAAACAACCTGACTGTCACAATCTTACAACCACCTCAGTTCTATTCTAACTGTGATATCTACCAGCAATGATTTTATATGTGAAATTTATATTTCTAAAGTCAAGATAAGGTTCTTCATGCAAACAAGAACAATTTTGATTTTCATATGTGAAATTTAGATTTCTAAAGTCAAGATAAGGTTCTTTCTAAAGTCAAGATAAGGTTCTTCATGCAAACAAGGTGAGGATAAAAAAGAAGCATAAACAAGTACACCATTCATAGCTTATATGTTATATGTCATCTAGCACATGACATGGAACAAAACAAACTAACAAGAAATCTCATCATAAACGATCACCACCTTTAAAAGAACAGGAGATCTTGTAAGGCTTGCTGAGAGAAGCAATTGCAGATATAATTGATGTATATTGTAAAATGGCGTAACCACCTCTATATGAAATAATCAAGCAATCATAACATGCTATATTTATAGGGGTGGTCCATAACCATCAATGGCACTAGAAACCAGTAGGCAGGGCCAATGGTCCCAAAATACAACCACGCCAGGCTTACCTTTGGCAATCTCGATAAGCAGTTCTCACAAGACCTCCAACACACATCTTTCAAACAGAAAAGAAAGGGAAAAAAAAACTTGACGCCAATATATTACAAAAAATTAATATGTACAAAAAGAGTCATGAAATGCAAGCAACGGAACACAAATCAAATATCAGAAACTTCAAATCCCTACAAATCAAACTTTATATAGCATGACCAGCAAATGAACATTTGTTGCCATTATTACTGTTTGAGTGGCTCTCAAACAAGCATATGTAATAAAGTTACAGACCAGAAACCACCCATAGTACAGCCAGAGCCTGTTGAATCTTAGTCGGCTGTCCAGCTCTGCTCAACAATCTCGCGCACTTTCCTGTTGTACTCCCGCTTGTTCTCACTGAACATCCGCGCTGCTTCAGAGTTGGCTGGTGAGTTTGGGTTTGGGTCGCAGAGCAATGACTACAATGGAAAGAATAAATGTGACGTCAAGAAACAAAGAACAGAGTCCAACTACTGATCCAATACTGGAAAACACAACCTTATATATGTGTGCCTAAATAGAGGTTATTTAAATCTGAAGACGCTGGATTTATTGTTGTAAGCAAATTATAGTAGTTACACAGGTTCTTATTAGTTGTTATGTAGTGATAGCATGCATAGATGTTCTCAGTCACACTAAAGATGGACACTTTGATCAACTATATAAAAGACAATGGATCATATGATTTAATTATGAGTTCACAACTAACCAAGACATGCTTTTTTACATGAAAAAGTGTGTGAGGTCTAAAGTTCTTCCTATTAATATAAGGACTGTAATGCATCAGAGCAGCAGACGATATCCTTAACCTTTAAACAACTACAACCATGTTCTTTATTTTGTCAACTTTTAAATGCCCCCCTAAAATTACCTATATAACCACATGATTCTCACACAAGGCAAATTAATAAGATATGATGTGATCCTAATTGTTTATTGATGCTACAAATGACCAACTTCTTGCTATAAAATTAACTTTAATTCCTCTTATCAACTAATCCAGTTTTTGCAATAATAGTCGAGCATTTTCTCCATTTATCACGTTATCAAACTAATCTTCCTCTTTAACTTCAGATGTGATACAAAATTTCCACTCTTTTGCCATACAAGAATCGTTCTTCTTAAAGACCAGATAATCAGGAAGTTGGGAAGCTGTTAGAGTCATGAGTCATGACAAGTTAGTAGGCGACTGCCAAAAGTCTAATGGCATCTCAAAGATTTATACTAGCACCAAATGTGGGTGAAACCTGATGTTATAAAATCCTCTCATGATTAAAGAATGGCAATGGCCATTCAACACAAGTAAGTGACATTCATTAACTAATACTGTTCTTTATTTTGTCAACTTTCAATGGTTAACCTAAAATTACCTCTTAATATCATAAATTATATTGAGATTAACAGCCCATGAACGACATGGTTCATAAAAAGGAAAATTGATAAAAATTATTTATATAAACGTCATAAGTGATGTAAAGGAAGATCTATCTGTAAGTGATTTAAAGAAAGATTTTTTAAAAATGTCACAAGTGAGGGTATGCAGGAACATGTGTAACAAAAAAACTAACGTCAATGGAAGGGAAATACAGGGCGTCACTAAACAATAATCAGAGTTCCGACTTATTGACTCAATACTGGGAAACATAAACCCCATATACGAGTCCCAGATTACATTCCTAGCTAAAGCTTATTTAAATGTGGAGACGCTAGAGTTACTATTGTTGACAAATTATGGCAGTTGCACAGATTCTTATAAGTTACATGTAGTAATAACATTTGTAGATGTCCTAAGTCTACCTAAAGATGTATGCTTATATGGTATCAACTAGAAAAAAGACATTGAATCCTGTGCTTTAATATAGTCCATAAATAACCAGAGACATTCTGTTCTATGAATAACCTATAGTTCTGACTAAAATGAGAACTGGAATGCACTAAAAGCAGCAGATGATCTCAATAGCTTTTAATGTTGAAGGACTACAACCATCTGCCATTATGACAAGTTATCAGTAGTCCACCACAAAAAGTCTAGCGACACCTCAATATTTTATAATAGCACCAAATGTGAGACCTTACGTTACAAAACCTCCTCACGATTGATAAATTGGCCATTAAAAGTATGCAAGTAGCCAAGACTAAGCTTTTGTATCAAGGTTGACAACCCATGAACCACATGACCAACTTCTTGCTATGAAACTAACTTTACCTCCTGTTCTCAACTAATCCAGTTTTTCCAATAATAATCAAGCATCTTTCCAGTTCTCACATTATCAAATTAATCTTCGTCTAAGTCACGTGTGAAAGAAGAAAAAAAAATCCACTATTATTCCCATGCAATAAAACCTTTTTCCTAAGGACCAGGTAGTGATTGGGGACTGGAAAAGTTATAAGGTTCAGAAAGACCAAATAGTTTTTCATTTTAACTATCAGAAATAGTGGCCATAAAAATCGCCATAGTGTTAAAACTTAACCTACTACAACCATGTCCAAGTTATTAGTAGCCTACTACCAAAAGTCTAGCAGCACCTCAAAATTTTATAATAGCACCTTATGTGAAACTTGATGTTACAAAATGTTCTCATGATTAAAGAATGGCATTCATGGCAAGTAAATGGCATTCACCAACTAAAACTGTATTTATTTTGTCGACTTAGAATGATTCCCTCAAAGTTAGCTCTTTATATCAAGAAATATATCACGATTGACAACCCATTAACCACATGATCCACAAATAAAGAAAATTAATACTTACTTATATACATGTTATAAATCATAATGTGATCCTAATTGTTCATTGTTGCCACATATGATAAATTTCTTTCTATGGAGTTGAGGTTACCTTCTATTGTCAACTAATCCAATTTCTGCAATAATAATCAAGTTCTCCATTTATCAAATTATAAAACTAATCTTCCTCTTCAACTTCAGATGTAAAAAAAAATCACTCTTTTCCCAAACAATGAATCCTATATGTTAAAAACCGGGTGGTGAAAGGGAGTGAGGAGGTTATTGAGTTCATAAAGGTAATAAATCCATCTCTTAAAAAACAGGCAGTGAAAGGAGAGTGAGAAAGTTATTAGGTTCATAAAGGTCGACTACTTACTATGTTAAGTATCTAAATTAGCTCAAAAAAATTTACAAATATCTACAGCAAACATAATCTGAAATGCCTATAAACAACATTTATGTTGGTTATTGCTAACTTGATAGTCAAATGCTTCTCATAATTCTTATCATATTTATTATTTAGACTCTAAAAAGCAAATTGATGCTATGTGGCCTTGAGTAAAATATGTATATAGCTGGATAAGCATGCAGATATGTATGAATCAGACTATAATAAGCCTTGTCACGTATGTATCATTAACGATAACTCACCTGAATTGATGTGAGAATAGCAGCAACATCATAAATAGGACTCCACTGATTCTGAAGAATGTCCAAGCATATGCTCCCATCTGCATAAACTGGTCAACGAAAAAAGAAAACAAAAGTAAGAACAAGCAGGTTGGTATCATTAATCACTATAAAAAAAAACATCCCATAACGTCATAGATATGAGCAGTAAACGTGTAGCTTTAAACAAGCAGAATCATGTCATTATGTAGATGACGTCCAAGTCTCGGGTCAGGGGACTGTCACTTATCTATATACAATGGCTCATTAACATGCCCCTTACGTCACTCAGCCAATACTGAATTATAAAAATCACACATGTTCCCCAAGCTCCATCCTTTAACTGAAAATATATAATGTTGGTAAATAATGACAACTTACTGTTTGGATGAAACATTCTGGAAATAAACCGCACAGTCGGTGGCTTATTCGGGTAATCTTCAGAAAACTGCAATGTCAACTTGAAAGTACCTGAGAGTGCCAATTATGTTGTCAGTGAATACAATTACACAACATACCAAGGACACATCTACTAAAACATTCAAAAAAGCACACGACAGCCAACTACAATAGCAACATAACTCGTTATCTCAAATCTTTGGCAAACATTGTACGAGATCTGTATCAACAACTATACTACATACCATCAAACACACACGACACTCACACACACGTAAACAATTCCCATTCAATTCCCTCGTCTCCCAACTGCCAAAAACAAATTATCCCCCTCCAATTACTTTAGAAAACTGTGGAATAGTAACTTAGATCAGATTGCTAACATAAAGGTGACACTTTCTTCTATGTACCATCCGGTGTCAAAAAATATTACTAGTAATCAGTTTCAAAATGTTAGAACCCACACACACACACGCACACACATATGTATTAAAACAAACAACAAGAGCGAGAAACGACTCCATACCTCCATCCCAAGGAGTGTCATCAGGTCTGCATACAAACAAAAAACAATCAGTAAACAAACTCAAATCATCTCGAAAACAAACAATAATCCACAGATAAACGAAACACATACCCGAATATAACCGCATTCCAAAGCATAATATTATTATCATAAGGAGCACCACTAATTCCAGCAGGTGGGTCCTGTTGCAACCTCTTGAAATCCCTCATTAACCGCTTCCTCGCCGGTGTCGACATCTTCTTCGCACTCCTACAACAACAATTATTCAATTCACCTCAATTCTACAACCCACCTAATAATTCAACATTTATACAACATAAACCACACTTTGAAACCCTAGATCTACACCACATATCAAATCACATACAGCTATATACAATATTTAAGCTATAAAATGCATAAATTCTAGGGTTTGTTTATAAAAATAACTGTTGGTGTGAATGATTTAACGGATGGATATAAGGATTGAGAAAAAGAGATGATGTTGATACCTGATGAGCTGATCGGACGGTTGAGAAGATGATCGGCGGTAGGTGACGGTGGAGATGACGTCAGCCCTGTTGAAAGGGTTTTGAAGACCCGAGGATTGATTCAAAGTGTTTTTCAGTTGGCCTAACATGTAAGCTATAGTACTTGTGATTGATGATACTCATCTTTTTTGGATTGAGTTTATGGTATTGGTCCTTGGAGTTGTTTCTTGTTCTCATGTGATCCCTGGAATTTATAAATCTAAGAGCATGCGGTATGCGGTATGGTAACCAAATTCATGATTAAAGCTGCGTTAACCATACTATGCCCCTTGGTGAAAGCGGCGTTAACGTGCTTGGTTAAAGCCTTAACGTTGCGTTAAGGGTGATGGTTTTTGTGAGTTAAGCTTTAACTCAAAAATGTTAACACACTGCCCCCTCAAGTTAAGCTTTAACTCTTTTTTTTTTTTTTTTTTTTTTTTTTTTTTTTTTTTTTTTTTTTTTTTTTTTTTTTTTTTTTTTTTTTTTTTTTTTTTTTTTTTTTTTTTTTTTTT
>LBNU01021932.1:37713-52053 GCA_014162995.1 Artemisia annua
AATCAAATAAGTTGAAATCTCTCGAGAATGACATTGATACCGTATACCATTCAAGTTCACTTTCTGATCCTCAGATTCTATTTGGCCTGACAAACGTTCTGATATGTTACCGACCATTCTGAAGGTTATTCAAACATGATGTGTTAGACCCATTCTGTGAATTCATTTCTTCTGCTGGGCATAAAATGTATCATCTGATACTATTTGACTTTGCATAATCCTTTACTTTGATAATTGTTAATTACAGAAATAGGAAAAATTTGTTTTCCTCCCTCTGAATGATGAACTCTGTTTGCCCATCAGTTTCCTTTGGAAGGATATGATGTTAATATTATCTTAATATGGATTCCTTAACTGAGCAGGATGATGCTGACGACTGATATTCTATACATCTTACTTCTGACGATCATTTGATGTTGTAGTACCATTGAATTATAATCCACCTATCACTTTTGTTGAAAACAAACGAGATTCCAACACCTTGAACTATACTCTTATCTATCTAAACATTTGATGTACTGATGAGTGCTCAAACACTCATCATTTTTTGGTCAAATCTGAGCTGCAAAACATTTAAAAACACTCAAAAACGCATCAAAATACAGAAAATATCCAAGGATCGTGTTTTATATGTTTCAAATGCAAAATGTTTAAAAACAGATGAAAAACGAACAAAGTTTGCATAATTGGCAGTTTCAGTCTCCCAACTTTCAAAGATTGGCAAAACTAGTCCTTGAAGTACAAAATTATGGTGTTTTATCATTCAAGGTCCTTGAAATATTTTAAGTTTTCAAAATTGGTCCTTGAATGAATTTTTGGGTGAATGGCAGAAAAGGCCCCTGAACTTTTGGAAAATTACAAAAATGGTCCTTGGGTATTTAAAAGTGGAAAATGGCATGTATGGTCCTTGTGTTATTGGAGTTTGGCAACATTGGTCCTTGTGAGCACTTTGGAGAAATTACAGTTCCAGTCCCTCATGTTTGGTGAAATTGCAAAAATGGTCCTTGTTATAACATAACCAAACGGACCCTTGTTTATTACTCTTAACCCAAATCAAAAAAAACAAACCCAACACATCCCATAAACCCCCCTTGGCCCAATGTCACCCCAAGCCCAACTCCAACACCCGGCCCATCTTTTAATTATATACTTCCTCCAGTCAAAAGGTCAAAACCGGCCACTGTTCACCCTTCCCTTTCCCCATAACAACCCCACAAAACCAGGGTCCTTGCTCACCCTTCCCACATGGCCCCTCAAGCCTCTACCACCTCCAAACTACTTTTCCTACCTACCCAAGCATTAAATGTCTCACCTAAACCACTAAAACTGTCTCAAACGGTTATAAAAGGTTTTGGCGCCAAAAGCATTCGAATGGTGGAGATTGAATTCAAGTGATCCAACGGCCTCA
Source organism: Artemisia annua (assembly GCA_014162995.1). NCBI lineage: Eukaryota > Viridiplantae > Streptophyta > Magnoliopsida > Asterales > Asteraceae > Artemisia > Artemisia annua. Next base: position 39,122 of record LBNU01021932.1, read on the forward strand.
AATGATGGTGGGATTTATTCAGAAGGGTCCATAAACCCTAGAAGTGCCATATAAAAGAAAAAAGATGGAGCATAGTTTAGTATCTAGTGTAACTTAGTTCTAGTAGTGTCGAATAGTAAAATTTATCATTTCTAGTGTAATTTCAAGCTCTCTAGTACTTTGTCAAGTAATTTCAAGTGTATTGTAAACCTTTCTCAGTAATCAATTTCAATTTTCAAGAACGAATTTAGTTTATGCAATTTCACTTTTAATTTAAAATTCTTATTAGCTTAATTGTTGTTTCTGTTTAATGATATGGACTCTTAAGCTCATATAAGCTCCTAGATAGCCTGTGTAAGCTATTAGAAACCATTAAAACTCAGTTAGTAGCAAAAATCAAAAATACAAAAAAAATAAAGAATAATCAAAGAAAAATCAAAAATTCCATGACGATGATGAAGATGGCTGGAGCATGGTGAATTGTGGATGGCCATGGGTTAGTGGTTCTATGGAGAGCCTATAGGTTGGTTCTAAGGTCCTTGGTTCTTTGTTCTTAGCTTGGAAGGCAATTGTAAGCCATTTCACCATTTTTTCATTCAATTGTGTAATTGTTCATCATTGCCATTTTCTGTGTTTCTTGTGTTTAATTAGTGCATTTAAGTGAATTTAAAGCTTAATCTTGCTAAGTTGTTAGTGGAATTACTTGTTGCTCATTTTCTACAAATCTCACTGAAATTAGCATACTTTGGATTGCTGGTGTTCTGTTGTTATTATTGTGGTCTACATGTTTATTCAAGCTTGTTATGTCATATTAGGCCCTTATGTATCAGTCTCATGGATTAATTCAGTGCTTTGATTTGAAAATCTCATTTTCATAAATTCTAAGGAGTGTTTTGTTCAGTAGATTCATCTGTGGTAGAAGGTGATTGTGTTGTTGTTCTTGTTTGATATACATCACAGTAGTACCTAATAGCTCAGAAAAGCAATTAAAACCAGTCACCTTTTGATAAAAAGTCAAAATCATCTTGAATCACTCTTGCTTGTTAATCTGTGAAACCATTTGATTCCAAATTCATCACACTAGCTCATAACTTGTTACTCTAGCTTGTTGTAATCTTTAATTGGCATAACATCACATAATCAGTAAATAGGATTGAATCAAAGTTCACCAAAGTCAATTTTTCAGTGTAAGGAAAAAGTCAAATTTTTTAGTGAAAAAAGTTTTTAAATAAACTTTGGAATTTCATGTAGTGTTTAATATTAGGATTCTAGTTTTGTGCTTTTGGATTATTGGTGTTTTACTGCTTGTCCTTCTCTCAGTATTTTTTATAATTTTTATTTAGCCTGTTAAACTGCTTATTTTAGCTTATCCTTTAGGCTGTTTTTCAAAAAGTTGTCCTGTGCACTAGCTTAACTGCTACTTTCATGAGTTTGTAAAATCTTTGATAATTAGCTTGAGCTTGTGTATCTTGCTGCTTTGTGAAACTTATCTGGCTAGTTTGTTACTTGCATGCTTGTTTCCCCATTAATTGCTTTTTATAACTGCTTATTGCACTTGTCATGTTTGCTCAATTCAACTCCCTACACTGAGTCATCAGTGTAGGTGAGTCTTTTCATAAGCTCTTCACAAGCTCATCCTTGAGCTTTAGCCTGAGAGGCTTGGCTTCTTGAGAAGTTTATCCACCCATCTCAAGTTTCCAGTGCTTATTTTGTTTTTTCAAGCTTATCTTCTAGGGCTGCTACTAGCTTCCACTTTGTCCCATTTCATTGTATTTACTGGTTCACCAGTGAATTGAAGCTTTTTCATAAGCTTCCTAAAGGCTTATTAGTGGGCCCCATAGTGAGACTTTTGGCTTTTTGGAAACCTCAACAAGCCAACTTTTCACTTCAAAGCTTACTTTTGGCTATTGAGCTTTTGCCCCTACCTTAAACTAGCTTGTAAGATCTTTGCAGGACTGTTTGGGTGGAGTGGTATCTTGAAAGTGCTTATTTGCTCTTTTGAGCTTATTCATCGCTTTTTCCTTGTAATTTTCAATCATTTCCAGTTCATTTATTATAGTTACATCTTATTTTTCCCCTGTTCCTAATTAGATAACTTATTTGAGCTTTTGGATATCAATTTGAGCCAAAAAGCTCATTTGTTTGTTCCATAAGCTCACATTTTGCTTATTTTTCATTTCCACAGTTTTTGTTTTCATTAAAGTTGCATCTAATCAGTAGTTAAATAGTTTCATAAAAGAAAATCACAAAAATCATCATTTTAACTATATTGATAGCTTCTATTTAATATTTCTTAGCTTTTTAGCTTATTTTCCAAATTTTTCATTAAGCACTTGCTGTTTTTATATTTTTCTTAACTTCCTGTCATCTTGTAGTATTTATAGAAAAAGTTTCAGATTTTTATTTAGTTATTTAGTATTTATAATAAATCAATAGTAGTTTTAGTAATTAATAAATAGTAATTAATTAATATTAAATACATAAATAGTGTAATAATTATATTTTCAGTTTTAAAAATTGTTTTATAATATTTTAGACTTTTCTAGGTTTTAATTTCATTTATCTAGGCTTATTTTACATTTTCTTAATTTCTAGGTAATTATTAAATAGTTTAAATTAGTTTTTAATTAATAATAATTAATTTAATAGTTTAATAAATAATTTTCCTTTTCCAATAATTTTCTTTTCTCATTAGGTTTGTAAAAATGTAATTTTCATCACCAAGGTATTAATAGTTTTCCATTTTCACTTTTTATTTTGTACGTTGACGTTTATTTAAACATAAACGTACGTTTTTAGGTCTTAAAACGTTTCTAGGGTATTTGGTTTTACGAGTTTGTTGATAGTAATCATTTAAATCATTGTCTTTATATTTCCTTAGTTTTAAATCACTATTACCCCATTCCCAGTCAAAATCACCCGATCACAGATCCGTTTTTGTACAATTGCACACCTCGTTGGGATTAAACGACCCAGGAATATTCTATACTCCTTGGCTTAGTATTGGCTCAATTGTTTAACTATTAGTTGACCAAATCCTTGGTCAGTTTTAGTTGACTGTTCAGGGCCAATCATGTACCATGTACTGGACTCCGAGAAATATAAACCATCCGTCTGGTTTGATGACTGTGTTCATTCTGTGAACCCGTTTAATCTTGATATATCTGATTTTGAGGTATCTTGATTCCGAGTTGGCTTGTGACCTTTAGTAATTTGTTTTCATTCTACTCCTGTTATGATGCTTCTAAAAACACATGAATCTGTTAAGATTGATGCTGATATGAAGGTACAAACTCTGATCTCTTCTGATTTCCAAGTTTTCTCCTAGCATCTGATAGTGTCCGTTCTTGAAAAGCTCTAGCACTGGAAGTATTTTGTAGTACAAAAGTTTTCAATGACCTCTGATAAACCTTTTTGGTATTCCCTTCTGCTTGAGAAAATAGAATCTGAACTGATCTCAGTCGAAGAAGCCAGGGAAGTTAAGAGATTGAATGAACTGACGTAATATGATGTTAATCACCCTGATATTTTATTCTGGGATGATCCGGTTGATTTATGAAGAAGAGAAACAGAAAAATATGACGGTGTATCGACTATCGTGAATCTAACTAAACCACTATCCGAAATCATTAATCCTTTCCGCGTATTAATAAATGATTTAGTCTACCTTTGAAACTCAGTGATCTGATTACATTTGATGGACTGAAGAAGCAACCTCAGGAACTTCTAAGAAATGGGTTAAATAATCAAGAATAACCTCCGTAAAGTATTGCAGTTGTTATGAAGGAGGAAGGCAATGAGAAGTGATTCTGAAGCTACCTTTGTACTCATTATTGCGAACCCTGATGATGCCAATTGTATTGGCTAAATTGTCAACTATTGTTATGCATCAAATGGAATTTAGGTTTCTCGAATGTTTAGACAAATGGTCATCGTATGACTCATTAGTACGTTTAGAAACAAGGAAGAACAGGAGAATCAATTGCGCAAGTTGTTAGAAATTTGACAAATCAGTTGTGTATTCTGGAAGTTTGATGTATGTTGAGGCAATGGTGTTCTTAATTGAGAAAATTACTATAAACTCCGACAGCAGATTAAAAGAAGCTGGAATCTTTTGAATCATGTAGAAAATTTTGGAGGATGCTTACAAATTGTGTTACTGTTAATAAATTTCGTGAACAGAGAGAAACAGCTCAGTTTGATTGAGAACGGAGTTCTGGAAAAAGCTGAAATAGAGATATGCTTCCGCACTCGCAAGTGGTACCTGACTTGGAACGCTTCTAGGAGAGACTCGGTCATGAAAGTATACATCACAGGAAGATGATTGTTTATGCATCAAGTCAACTACAACGTATGAGGATATTGTTCACTGCATGAGCTGGAATTGACAACAGAAGTGGTTACCCCGAAGAGTGAAAGACGATCCCTACAGAGCAGAAGTGCTGACGAGCAGAGGACAAAATCTAGTCAAGATGGCGGACCCGGAGCTGATGAAGACATGCAGTCTCACTTCCCTATTCATCTTGGTTGTACTAAGATGAATTGAGAGTGGAAGCAGACTGGATGATGAAGGAATTCTAGATCGTGCCAGAAGTTCACATTACCCCACCACATTTCAAGAGAGACTGCAGAAGAAATGATGAACCAGACTCAAGCTCATGATTTTTGATCACTCCCAGGTTGATAGAAGAATGAAGGTGGATTAACCGGATTTGAAGAGATTGGAGATCATATATTTTGTGTGGAAAGAAATGGAAGTAAACCTCTAGGTTTGGATGAACTGATTATGTGAAGAAGTCGACGATGAATTTTCACTCCCGTTGACCCACTTAAGTCTCGTGATCTGGTAATAAAACCCTTTAAAGATTTTAAATTCTCTAGAAACATCTCAGTTCCGTGTTCATTCTGCGTTTTCTTGATAATGACCTCGTTTTGAGAATTTTGGCGAATGGTGAAGACCTATGTTCTTGAACGCAGTACATTACTTCTGTTAGGAATTTTGGAATTTCCATTACTCTTTTGAGCAGTCTGTTTTCCTCTAAGCTATGATATCTGATTCTGTTAATCTCTGGACTGTAGAAGTACTAGTGGACTAAGAATAGGTTGTTTGTTCACGACTCGAGATAAAGTATGATCATCATGAGGGCATAATTATGTGGTGCTCGTATTATGACGCCTGATCAACGTGATAATACTTACACCATATAATGTGCACTCATTGTGATCATAGGATATCCGAGGAGTGCCCTTGAAATCCTAACAGTTCTGATATCTCATCTGAATTATCTACGATTAGTGAAACTCTGTATCCTTTTTGCCTATGCTTATGTTGTCCTTGTTCGTTTGAGATCTGAATAAGTTTCAACTCTGATCTTCATTCTGCTCACATCTGTATATCTGTTACAAATCTCAAGCTTCACCATAAAGCTCTCTACTATCTGAATATCGTCATTTGATCTGATTTCTGTCTATATTCCTGATAAGATTCGCCTAGCGTCATCTGTTATATGTTGCATTGGTTTGACCAACTCACCCTGAGTTGTTCTATTCTGAGGGATCCTAAACCTTTTAATCTGGATTGAGTCATGAGAAACTAGTCTGTTTTTGGAAGATTCTGTTGGGAGAACCTCCCTAAGCGTAAGGATAATTGTGACGACCTTTTTGCGATTTGCTACGACCCCGTCTAACTTTGCGACTTCAAATTTCGAGGACGAAATTTTATTTTAGAGGGGAAGAAGTTGTAAAACCTAAAATTTCAAAATATGCAAAATGACCAAAATGCCCTTGATGCTTAAAATTACTATAAAACACTTGAATAAATCCCAAATAAATCCTAAACACTTGGTAATTAGCAATATATGATACATGATAATTTTTAAATGAACATTATAATATTCTAAATGCTCTAAAAATGTTTGTCACATCATTTAAAATGTATATGGCTGAAATTTTATTAAATTTGTATATTTTTAATTATGTAAATTATATAAATAAGGATAATTACTACATATTTTGGGAAAGAGTTACAAAATCAGTAATTGAATCATTCTCCCCCCATTTAGGCCGAAATCCCCTCCCCCTCCTCCATTATACACGGTTGATTTTATTTTTCCCATTTTAACATCTTAAAACCCTAAAAACAAACCAAAAATCCTTTGGCGGCTACACGATTTTTCTGAGGCTCTTCTGCAATTTTTATAGTCGTGGTTTATGTCCTAGAAGCTGAGAAAAATAGTTACAAGATTTCTGGGTCGATAGTTTGAACAGGGTGATTTATTTTGGGCGATTTATCTTAGCCGAGAACAAGAAAATCGTTCTACCTCACCACATGTTCTAAAATCTTTCTGGTATTTTTCTATCACTTCTTATATCATATGTGACCTGTAAAAATTATTGGAATTGATCCATGATGAACATATCACTCGTTCGAAATTAAAAACCCTAAATTCATGCAAGATGGACAAATCGGCCTAAATGAATTTTGTGATTTGAGATCTGATTTTTCTGGACTTATATGATATATATGCTACCTGTAAAAATTGTTGGTTGAATTGTTTGAGGCTTAAAATCATCTAGTGTGGAATTGTGTAAAATCGGCAAAAAGAGAAAATAGGGAAAAAGGGGTTCTCGACCAAATATTAGGGTTTTCATAATTTTTCTGGTTCTTAATAAATGTAATGATTCCATAATAATTATTTTAGGGCTTGGGAGAAAATAGGGCTTATAAATTGGATTTTTGCTCAAAACCGATTTGAAATAAATAATGTTAAGGGGCTGTTTTGTAATTTATGAAAGTATGGGACCATTTTTGTAACTCTTGTAAATACAGTAGATTAATGGAAAAAAATAACTATAAGGACCTAAGATGCATATTTTGTAAGTATTGGATTTAGATTGTCATTTTGGTTAATTATGTAATTCGATTTGAAATTGATTAAGCTAGAGGGGCCTGTTTTGTAAATTATGTTAATTGAGGGTGTTTCGTACTTGTTTTAATGTGGAGGATAAATTGTGTAAATATTGGAAATTGAGGGGCTAATATGTTGATATGAAATTGCTAAAGATTATTTTGTTAATTTAGAAACCTAAGGGACTAATTATGTAAATACCTAATTTCGGCCTAAATTAATGGTAAGGTACTAAAATTGTAATTTTGTGATACTTTATGGACTTATGTGGTTATTTGATTTATTATGTGATTTACATGTTAAATAGATAATTAAAAGGTTTATATTGTAAATATTATAACTAGAGGGACTAAAAATATAAATATGGATGTGACATGTGTAATTCGACATAAACATGATGTAAGGACTGATTATGACATTTTTGAATAGTTGTGATGCTTATGTGATGACGCAACCGATTTGAAATAAATAATGTTAAGGGGCCTTGTTTTGTATAATATAAAAAGTATGAAAGTATGGTACCATTTTGTAACTCTTGTAAATACAGTAGATTAATGCGAAAAAAATAAATATAAGGACTAAGATGCATTATTTTGTAAGTTTGGATTTTAGATTGTCATTTTGGTTATTATGTAATATCGATTTGAAATTGATTAAGGCTGAGGGGCCTGTTTTGTAAATTTATGTTATTGGGGTGTTTCGTACTTGTTCTTAATGTTTGGAGGATTAAATTGTGTAAATATTGGGAAATTGAGGGATGGGTAATATGTTTGATATGAATCTGCTAAAGATCTATTTTTTAATTTAGAAACCTTAAGGGACTAAATTATGTAAATACCTAATTATCGGCCAAATTAATGCTAAGGTACTAAAATTGTATTTTGTGATACTTTATGGACTTATTGTGGTTATTTGATTTATTATGTGATTTACATGGTTAATAGTAATAAAAGGTTTATATTGTAAAATCTATAACTAGGGAGGACTAAAATAATAATTATGATGTGACATGTGTAATTCGACATAAACATTGATGTAAGGACTGATTATGACATTTTTGAATGGTTGTGATGCTTATGTGATTGTTATATTTTGAAGATTAAATATGTTAATGAGATAATTAAAGGGCCTAATATGGTAACTCTGTAAACTTGCAAGGGTGATAAAGTGTAATAGGTGCATATTTGCTTTCTTGGACTTAGTTAGTATGTTTATAATGTGAATGTGAATCATCTGTGAACCTATCAATTTGTGAAATCTGCACGTTTAACCCTAAAACATGTTCGGTGACCTAACGAAACCCTAATCTCCAGAAAATGTCTGTAAAAAGGAAATCTAGTGGTATACAATGAGGCCATTGAAACTTAATAAAGTGTTACAACTAACTTATAGAAATATGTTAATAAATGGAAACTTGCACTACTTGGAAAACTGCTTTATGGAACTCTAAGAATGGAAACTTACTAATTTCTGGGAAACCTGTAAAAATAGAAAGTTACTAAATCTGGAAAGTTGCCTTAAATTGGAAAGTTTCTAAAATGGAAAGGTAACCTAAAAGGAGTTTTAATCGATTTAAACGAACTATTGGTATAATTCTCGACTTCTAATCCGTCTTAGGTTCTGTGAAGAGGGAGGAGGTTCCTATTTCTGTCTGATGTTTCTTGTGTCTGCTTTCGGTTCTGTTGAGGCTACAGATATTCTGACCTTTCAGTAGGTTTCTCATGACCCATGATCCGTTTTCTCTACCCCTACTCTGATTCTAGATCTTGTTCTCTCTGATGTCCTGGATTCAATTGATATGATGTGGTATGAAAACCTTCAAAATATTAATTTGATGGATATGAGACAAACATGTGGAAATGGGGGATCGATTTCTTTAACATGATAATTCATACTTGGGTTTAAAAAGGAAATTTAAATAACTCCTGTAAAAACTTTTAGAGAAACACCTTTATGAAAATCAATTAGGTTTTTAAACGAAATTGAAAACCTCTAAATCTGTTTCCTTATAAAAACTTTCACACTTGTAAACCTTGAAACCATTGAAACTGGATATGAACCTTGGCTACCTTGTATTTCCTGGATATTTTCTTGTTTTAGGATTCCCTATGCCCATTGCTATGAAAACCCCATTTTATTTCTGAACACCTTTTCTGTTATGAACCTTTGCCTATCTGAACTTTCTGATTTGAACCCTTCTAATTTGGACCATTTTGATATGACTAATGTATGGACTTCTAATATATGATCTGATTATGATGATTTATGATCTGTGTCATTTTATGACATTCTGTTGACCTATTCGTTTGACCTATTCCGTTTGACCTATTCTAGTTGACACCCGAGCCAAATTTATTTTCACTAGGCATGAGGGTTCCATGCTCGTGTCAGGGAGCACCCTGCAGCTGATGCTCCAGGGCAGTGGAGTGATTTTCTGCCACGTCCCCTTATCTGTTATCTGTTATGAGCTCAATTATCTGTTATTATGGCCAATATTATTTCTGTGGGGGCGTATGGATGCCATCATAGATCTGTTTTCTGTTATCTGTTATCTGTATCTGGTGAATGTGGTGTGTGTGCAATACACGTCCTCTCACAACTACCCTGGTAGGTCTCCTCCTACATATGCTGCTTTATGTGTGATTATGAACTATGATTATGATTATTATGAAAGCATTATTATGAAGGCATTATATCTGTTTCTGGGCTCGTGGTTGATGACTAACCCTTACCTTACCTCTTATTACTATTTCATACTTTGCCTTGATTACATTCTGTTATTCCCTTTATAACATTATTCAGTATTCATTTTGTTTCATTATTACTTCGTTGTTATATCTGTTCACTGGGCTTTTTTAAGCTCAGCCGCGTTTTCTTTCTCCGCGCGCAGGTTTTAGAAGGAAGCTGGGTTATGGTGAAGAGTGCAATTAGGAGCTTAGAGAGGAACTGCTTGATGAGTTAATAGTGGTTCTGAAGATGCGTAATTTGTACTTAGTTTCTGATATTGTATTCTTTATCATGGAACCTTTTGTAACCTTGTATCCATTGTATCATTAAAGTTTATGCTTGTGTTGTTCTTATTGACACCATGAATGTGACACTTTAGCCCTTTCGGCCGGTTGGGGTGTTACACCTTGAACATCAAGTTTAAGAAGTATTGTAGATTAGTAGTGTATATTGTGTAAATCATTTGTGAAGTTGTGTTGTGCTTGTAATAAGTAGTTTTAGGTGAAGTAGAAGTTGTGTAGAGAAGAAGAAGTAGTGTAGTAGTGAAGTGGTGTGAAGTAGTAAAGAAGTTGTGGTGTGTACAAGTAGTGTAGAAGTTGTGAAGTGTTGTGAGATTGGTTCTAGCTAGGATTAGAACCCGACATCTAGCTTTGTGTCGTTAAATTGGTGTAAGCGAAAGTCGTGTAAGGTTTCTCCGCTGCAAGGGAGTTTGTTGACATAGTGAAGAAAACTCTCGAGTAGGTGACTCGGCGAGTGGAGTAGGAACAAGGAAGGTGACCTTGTAGCCTAACCACTATAAATCCTCGTGTTGTGGTTTGATCTTTCTAACTCTATCCTTTCATTACTTATACACTTTTCTTATATTTGCGTAGTTAGTTAGTAACTCTATAATTGTTCATATAGTGCAAGTGTTGAATTCACATAAACTAGAATCGAAGTTTTTAAAACACACTTGTTTTTATAAATTTTAAAACGGACGTAAAACTATTCAACCCCCCTTCTAGTTTTCCACAATTGGTATCAAGAGCCACGTCAAACAAGATTTTTAAAATAGATTGTATTTTAAAACTTGAATTAATCTATGGAATCGGAAAAATATTTAGAAGGGCAATCTAAGCAAAGACCACCACTATTTGAAAGTGATGGATTTCTCTATTGGAAAAAACGATTTGAAACTTATGTGAAATCAAAGGATCTAGATCTTTGGCATGTTATTACTAATGGTGATTTTCTTCCTTTATAATATAATCCCGAAACTAAAATGGATGTATTTGTTTCTTACGAAAAAAAAAACGATAATTTGAAAAAGAAACTTGCTAAAAATAATGAGGCTAAAATGGTGATTTACAATGCGTTACCACACAAAGAATATGAAAGAATTTTTATGTGTAATACCGCAAAAGAAATTTGAAATTCTTTTCTAATCACTCACCAAGGTAATAGTCAAGTCAAATATAATAAAATAGATCTTCTTGTACAACAATATGAACAATTTACGATTCCGGAAGAGGAATCGATAGATAATGCTTTTGCTAGATTTAACACAATCATCACAAGTCTAAAAGCACTTGATGAGAATTTTTCTAGCAAAAATTTTGTAAGGAAATTTCTTAGGGCTCTCCATCCGAAGTTGCGTGCTAAGGTGACGGCTATTGAAGAATCAAAGAACTTATCAACTCTACAACTTGATGAACTAATCGGAAACTTGAAATTACATGAAGTAATAATAAAGAAAGATTCGGAAATGGTCAAAGGAAAAAGGGAGCAAAGCAAATCAATTGCATTAAAAAGCAAAGAAGGATTCTAGTGATGAAGAATACTCAACATCCGAAAGTGATGACGAAGAATATGCTATGGCCGTGAGAGATTTCAAGAAATTCTTTAAAAGACGAGGAAGATACGTTAGACAACCATATGATGAAAGAAAGACATCGCATAGAAACAAGGACGACAAGAATGGCAAAAGTGAAAGGAAATGCTTCAACTATGTGGAGATCCAAACCATCTCATTGGTGAGTGTCCGAAATTGTCAAGAAGTCAAAATCACAAGGCCTTCGTAGGAGAAGCATGGAGCGATAGTGACAATGATGAAAAGGAGACAACAAGAGAAGAAAAGTGTCTCATGGCAAAGGCATCCGATGAGGTAAGTTCCAAAACCAAATACTATAGTGATGATAATTTGTCCTTAGATGAAAAAGACTTAGATAGTGAATATAGGATACTATGCAAAGTAGGACAAAAAGTAATGGCTAAAAATAAACTACTAAAACAAACCAATAATCAACTAAAAGATGAAATACTTGAGTTAAAAATTAAACTAAATAATCTAGAAAAAGGTAAAGAAAGTCTTATTGAATGTAAAAAATGTCTAGTTGTTGAAGTGAAAATAAACAACTTAAGGAAGAAATTAATAAACTAGAGAAATTCGAAAATAGTAGTAAATCACTTAGAAAATTAATTAGCGCTCAAAGATTATCCGGAGATAAAACCGGCTTAGGATATAATCCAAATGAAGCATCAACTAGTAAAACAAAAAGTGTAAATTCTAAAGTGAAACTAGTGAATCAAAACCATTAGAATCAAAACCGAAGTACATACTTTTGAAAGATAGATTAGTACCCATTGCTAGTGATGAGGAAGTTAAAAGCTTCCGCAAATCATCTTTAAAACCCGAGGCCGAACCCTTTAAACCAAAAATAAGGTCCAAAACTCCATCACCTAGAAAACCAATAAGTCCTCATCCTAGGTCCAAAACTCCTCAAACTAGAGTAAACCAAAATAGACGAAACTTTCACAATAATCATCAAATGTGGAACTTCAATCCTTGGGGGATGTTTCCACCATATATACACCCAAGTCAAATACAAAACATGTTCGGATCAAACAACTTTGGTCAAATGAGAAAATGGGGACCAACGTAATGAATTCGTCATACAAGCTTGGAAATTTAAGTTGCCTCCACAAGATCTTACAATCCCTTGAAGACTTTGAAGAAAAACCTATTGAAGACGAAAGGTACACATTTCCTTTTATTTCCTTGTCAAGATTGCATGCTTAGTTTAGTTTCTAGTAAATATTTGTTTATGCTTGGCTTGTAGTCTCCGTTAGCTATTATACATATTCACATATATATATATACATATCTATCTATATTTTATATATATATATATACACACTTAGTAATACTTAGGATCTTATAACCTAGAAAATTCATTTGTTGATTTTCTAGAACAAGAAATTGTTCGTTTACGAACCTTTTCTTTTCCCCCTTTGGCCTTCTTGAACTTCAACGTTCAACGATACTCATGTTGATGTAGA
>LBNU01021938.1:12025-24277 GCA_014162995.1 Artemisia annua
GTTTAGAGCGATAGCTTGCTATTGGAGGCTTTGGCAGGGCATGGCATGGTCATAGATGACTCTGATATATTTGGGACCACTTTATTTCTTTAATGGGCTTATACTTCCACACTGTTTTTGGAACGCTGTAAACGAAATACTTTTGAATAAGCAAATTTCTTTTAAACGGTTGATGTAAACCGTTCTTTGTACTTTGTGTTGTGATACCATTTTAGTAGCACCCAAACACGTATGCTTCCGCAATTCTCTATTTTGGGGGTGTTACAGATTGGTATCAGAGCCAAGGTTATAGAGAACTAGGTATTTTTAAAACCTAGACTATAACTACTTTTGCGAAAACGTAACCCTATGACCGACACGTGCCTGCCTGCCAAGCTGATGCCTCATTTGTAATTTTCATTACTAACATATTTGATGAGATGTGTCATTTACTAATGGATGAGTATATCCATTTATTTTCACTATATACTATAAGTATCTTCGACATACTTATACATACGCATCGTACTTATCGCAGCATTACGCATTTTTCACTACGTAATCTCATCAATTGTCCTCGAGCGTGGACACTTGTTTTAGTCCTTCTAAACAACTTTTAAAAGTAAGTGACATAGTACTATCGTAACTGAGCTGAGTATTTTAAAGTTCATTGAACCTCGGGTGGATATAGACTGATCACCTATATTCAGCCAGGGACAGTGGGACATAGCCTGATCACCTATGTCTGACTCAGAGGTGAACTTTGCGATACTGGGAGCAGTTATAATAGAATTTTGTCCGGTTAAATTTTTGATTACGAGAATGATAAAATTTATGTGTGTGTACATAAGCATGCATGACATGAACACTCACATTTGCACGCAACATGACAGCAATCACAACACACTGGCATCACAATACTTCACAAGTCCTAGTACTCTTGGTATCACTATACCTTTTCCGCTCTTATGGAATACTTGCTCGTCGCCGTCTAGTCATGGTTGGCATCGAGGCGCGTCAGACCCGATTGGTCACACTTTGAATTCGAGTTGCTTATTTTAACTTGCTTGATGTTGTAATAAACTCAAACTCATTTCAGTTTATTGGAGCGTTTTGGCTATGTTTGAATTTGGATTACTTATCTATTTAAACCTTGATTTGTTTGCGGTCTTTATTACAGTCACCTCTACCTTATGCTCAACCGATTTGATTCATCCCTCTCGATAAATGTTGTTCCTTCCGCGTGAAGTAGAATGTACATTACTTGGTCAACCGATAGATTGCTAGTAGCAATCAACATCCTCCTTCAGAGTCGTACTCTGAACTTGTTATACCCTCCACTCAGCGGAGATTCTATGACCAACAGAAACCTTAATATCTTAAGGAGCATCCTGAACCAGCGTCCTTTTGAACAGACACCAAATCTTTCACTCGTCTCTCGGGAATATCAGTTATCTTTGCTACTCTCTCATAAGAGAATGAACTGTGTCGCTGACACCATACAAACTATTTTCGATTTCTCTACAGACCGTTTTGAGGTCACACTACGAATGTTTACTGCTACTTCATGAAATTAAAAATTTCGACCTTATAACTGTTTTGTAAACAACGAATTATTCGCGCTATTCTATAAACTGTTTTGCAAATTATTCTGCTAACGATTTTTATAAACTGGTTTGCTGTCCTGCTACGATATTATGAATCGAACTACAGTTTTGCTAATATCGTGCAAATGATAAACTGATTTCTTATCATTCTATGAACTGTTTCACAAACCGTTTTATAAACTATACTTCAATCGCCTTGTGAATTATTTACTCACATTGATGCATTAAAAGTTTCTAGTCAAACTTCATCAATTTCATTAGCACTAGCGGAATAAACATGTTCTTTTATTACGTGCTATTGTTTTCAGAAAGATGCGCCGCATCGGAATTACTGATGCGCCGTATTGAGTTACAAACAGCAGAATCAAACATCCACGTTATAAACATTCATCAACTTCAGAACTATTCTCAACCTCATCTTTGCCTATTGTAAGAGTTATCTTTTTACTAAAAAAATCAATCATGGCCCTAGCAGTGGCTAGAAAGGGGTCATCCTAAAATTTTAAGCGTCCTAGAATTTTCAGGCATATCGAGGATAACGAAGTCAATAGGTAGCTCAAATTATCGACTTTTACTAATATGTTTTTCATCAAATTGTTGCATAACAAGGAGTGATTGAACTTCAACTTTTGAGAAGTTATCTCATACACAAAATGTTTAAAGACATTCTTCTGAAGCTATGAGTCTTTAAAAGTCGCATCAGTTTTCCCTAACTGCAAAACTTTCAGCAAATAATTATGTATTACTCTTCCACAGACAAGAGGAGCCCTTACCATCCGGTAAGACTCAAATCGGTTGTGGGTACCAACATCTCTTCCCAGACACCACTTTATCGGAAAACATAAACTGAAACCCGTGCGTAGATACTTATCTCTTCTTGACCGTAAAGTGTAACTTGAATTGAATCGCGAGGACGCGATTCCATTTAAGGAGGTGAGACTGTAACAAACCGGAATTTTCCAGATTAATTTTAATAATAAATATTTATTTATTATAGCTAATTTGGGCATTCCTATGCATAAATTGTTATTTTTTTGAGCATTTCTGAGCATCTCGGGTACCTGTAACGCGTACTGTAGCTTACAGTCATCATTAAAATAGCCTATTTTTGTCAGTAAACATGAATTAATCCATTTCGGATAGTTACCGACAAGTTTCGTAATTTACTGAGAAGTTTCTCACATTTTCTGAAAAACAACGCTGCACGCGAACCGACACCACAGTACCTATGGTAAAAGTCAAGTAAATATATTTTTGAGTCAGTAATGACATTTTATTNCTTCATATTGAGGTGAGTTCATACCCCCTGTTTTACTCGTTTTATAACTGTTTTGGGGGAGGATACATGCTCGTTTTACTAAATCCAGTATTTGCATTACTTAAACAATGAATTGTTTACTTGAAAACTTTATGTGCTTTGCTAAATTACTCGTCGGGTTATTTAACCGCATGACTTGATTTATCGTTATAAACTGGATAATTATGCTATGGATACAAGTGCTTGAAATGTACATGTGAGTTTATAACCTCATTCTCTTATAATCACTGTTTATATGCAAACCCCTTTATGAACAATTGCTAGTATGCACTACTACGTTTACGCATTCAATTGGGTGATCGGTTAGACACCTACTCTCAGTGCGGTTTGTCCGGTTAGGCAAATGGACGCATACACTTGGGTGTTCGGTTGGACACCTACTCTCTATGCGGTTTGTCCGGTTAGGTAAACGGACGCATACACTTGGGTGATCGGTTAGACACCTACTCTCTGTGCGGTTTGTTCGGTTTGGCAAACGGACGCATTCACTTGGGTGATCGGTTAGACACCTACTGGGGTAAGCTGCAATTGACTGATTTTCTCCTGTCACTGCAAGTGAAGTGGAGGTCACTAGAACTGAACTTTATATTTTATATGTGAACGATCTTCACACTCGAAAACCTTGTGGTCCACATTTCCTTTACACTGATTTACTATCTATTTAAGCTTATGAACTCACCAACCTCGTGTTGACACTTTAGCATGTATTTTCATGTTTAGAGCGATAGCCTGCTATTGGAGGCTTTGGCAGGGCATGGCATGGTCATAGATGACTCTGATATATTTAGGACCACTTTATTTCTTTAATGGGCTTATACTTCCACACTGTTTTTGGAACGCTGTAAACGAAATACTTTTGAATAAGCAAATTTCTTTTAAACGGTTGATGTAAACCGTTCTTTGTACTTTGTGTTGTGATACCATTTTAGTAGCACCCAAACACGTATGCTTCCGCAATTCTCTATTTTGGGGGTGTTACAATTTAGGTACTTGAAGAGGAATTCTGGAAAAGGAAGCATTTTGGACGTTTTTGGAGCATAAAAGTGAAGAAAACGACAAAGTCAAGAATCCAAGCTGGAAACAGTACCTGACGGCGTCAAGCACCAAAAGGTGACGCCGTCACTCATTGATGAAGAAGTGGATAATTACTTTACACTTGAGGGGCCAGAAAGATTTTGAGTCATTTACACGTGACGGCGTCACGTGTTATTTCACCAAGAGCGTCTAGTGTTAAATCAAACAGAGACGACCAAGAACCCAAATCAACCAGACGGCGTCAAGAGTAGATCTAGGCAATCAAGAAACTCTAACACGGCAAGGTGACGGCGTCAGGACCCAAAAGGTGACGCCGTCACCATTGTAAATCTATATATAATTTTCGATTTATCATTCATTAGGAGAGGACTTTTGGTAGGAACTTAGGTTACGAACCCTAGTCGACTTTTGCAGCTATTTTGAGGTTTCAAACCCTCTTTTCTTCCATGTTTAATTAAAGATAAGTTATCCTTTAATCATTCAATATGTCTATGTGTTGTTTGATTATATCGTATGCTTTTCTTTCCTTTAACATGCTAGGCTAGGTTTGTTTGTGTTTGCTTAGGTCTAATGAAACCTAGTTATTGATTATTCATTGATTGGTTTGTTATTAATTGTTGTGGGTGGATGTTTATCGATGTTAGGCTTAAGAAAACTGGCAATACTCCAAATGGTAATATGCTTGAACGTCTTAAGAAACATGAATCGGATGTGTACTACGGTTAATTGGTTGTACTTAATGCATAAGCCACTGTTTATAATCCCTATGATTGGGCGCTTTACGTGTTGTTGTAGGAGGAGATAAGAGCTTATAGAATTGGGGAAGATTGTACACAGCCCCACGAATGGTATTAAGACTGTAACCCGGCATCCACACAATTTTAGCAAACCTATCAATCAATAAAAGATAACTAGGGAGTAAGGAAACCTAAGTAATCACGTTTGTGTCCATATTAGAAGTCTCTCACATTTATTTTCTTGTTATTTTATTTTTATTGCATTTGTAGTTATTTGCGTTAGTTGACTAGCAACTAATTCCGCCAACTCTTCCTATAACCGAGATTTTTACTTGCTTTCATTAAAATATAAAAATACAAAAAGAATCATCCCCCACCTCCTAGACCTAGTTGAATCCATTTCAATCCTAACGAACACTATTCCCCAAGTAGAACGATCAATCCCCCGGTACTTGCCACTACGCTATACTACATCGGTCAGGTACACTGCCTGGTGGGGATTGCAAGCTTCTCAAGATCCCTTGAGAAGTAAAACCTTTTGCAAGGTTGCAAAACCATGCATCAAGACGGGAAAAAAATATGCTTCTTCCTTGACTTTCCAAATCCCTGTAGCAAGATATACGCACACAGGTTGACATATTCGTTGACCAGGTAGTCCCATACAAAACTAATGTACATCTCGGGATTCACCATTGGCCAGAACGTCGACAGCTCTACTATTGCAGCAGAGAAAAGTCAAAAGGAGATGTCAAAAGTTCTCAACGAATCGTAGCCATCATGTCTCTTAATACCACAACGAAGTTTGACTATGCTTACATGCAGAAGATTGTCGTCAAACGACAAAATGAGGAATAGGCATTCTGTGAAGCCAATTTTCCTGACTTAACTTTGAATGACATTGAAGACATGTATATGGAAAAGGTTCAAGGACGAATGCGATGATATTCTACAGAGTTGCAGTATTCATTCATTACTTCTCTTCTTATCATTATGAGGCATGTAGTTATCCAAGAAAGAGTTGAAGATCTTCAATTAGGTGTTGAAAGCTACAAACGGAAACTCAACCAGACCAGACCACAACTTTCATATCTGAGAATTCATGAAGCCTCACAGTACCAACTTAAGAAAGACCCTGCCTTCGGATTCACCTACAGGAGTGCTTATGGAAACGTCAACTTCAAGCGATTCAATGAGATTCATAAGTTCAGTGATGATACACCGAAGACGGTATGAGATGGCTTCTATGATAGGTTGAGAGATCAAACGCTTGGAAAAAGTCAAAGGTAGAATTCCAAATAGTCTAGAGATGTTAACAACTTCATCAAAAGGATCAAGGAAAGGTTGAAAAGACATGACCAGATCAGACGGTTTGAAAGTTTTGTTGGAGACAGAGCGATCTTCCCAATCAGAACCTTCTAAAGGCCAGAATAGCTGAGTTTGTGAGTCATCTATGAATAATTTATAATTGATTTGTAATAATAATGGCTTGTGCACACATAATAGTGCACAACCCGTACCTTGTAAAGAAAGGACCCTGGGGTACGCTTCAGTGCCTCAATCCTAATATAAGGAGCGAAAGCTTCTTACTTTTGTGTAGAATTAATTAAATTTTCAAAGTTTTTCATAATTTTGCTCAAAAGAACAAGCATTCCCTCTCGTAATCAAAATCTTAAAAAGTTATTTCACTTATTGGGGGGAGTACTTGAAACGATCTTTGTTCAAAATGAAAAATTTCTTGTTCGATTCTTCCCTCAAACCTCAAAAAGCATATTTTAATCAAAATGTTTCTTCAAAAACTACATCAATATGCTATTTTTGAGGGGTAGAATAAAAAGTGATTAAGATATGGTAAACAAAAGTATGAAATCTCGCATGAGCTCAACTCAGATATAACCAATGAATTGACGAAACCTAAATGTCATTAATCAAAAGGACTTGTCTCGAATAGGACTTGTCTAAGTAGAATGTACCATTTCGAGAAACTTTCTATGAACTTGATCAGGCCGGTAATAATTTCAAGCTAGTCCAACTAGTAATGTAAACGTGTCTCGAATAGGTCTTGTTTACTGAAAGTCGATCAATTCAAAAAGTGCGAACTTTACTCAACATGTGCAAATTTATTTTAAAACAATTATGAGCACATGTGAAAGGGGAGTATTTCTCAAAATGCAAAACTCTTAAAGTGTTAACAAAATATATATATAATCATACACACTTTGAGAGATTTTCAGATTAATGGTTTTAAGGCAACATAGGATAGTCATGTCGTTATAAGGTGTCTAAGGTTAGGAAATACGTCCTATGATCAGCCAGAGCCGGAGGGATCTACCCAAGGACAACACCAAATAGTTTAGTACTAGAAAGTCCTTAGGTATGATTGAAAAAAGGATTAATATGAGAAAGGAGAAAGAAGGAGTTGAAGAATTAAAAAGAAAAGTTAATGAAGAGGTGAAAAGAAATAACCCTCCATATGTTAAACCTTAGGGCATAAACCGGGTTCAATTCATATGCTACAGGTTGTTACTAAAGTGACACCGGTATTGAAGACAAGACATCATGGACCCAGTGACACAATACAACAAACCCTCTAGCAACCAAGTATCTCTCAAAAGGTACTTGTTTCATTTCTCACGGAGAACCCTGCTTAATCTATTGACCTTTCACTCTGAAATGTGTTCATCTAGAAAAAGGAGGCAATCTGCTCCATGCCTCTGACAACTTAAAATCAAAACGCACTAACTCGAGTCTAGAGCCACGAGATACATAAATAGATCTCTTAGGAACACTTAATATTTCTACACTGGTTGTTCAACATTGAGGACACCAGATGTAAATAACAGAGTCCCACGCAGATCTTAGCAATCTGCCAGAACATTTATGAAAGAATTCAAAATTGTGATTCTCAATGATTGAATTGAAATTCTTGCCAGAGTCAACATCAAACAGACCTGACAGCATGTCACTTCGGTAATCTCTTGTGAGTTACGCTTAGTGTTTGCAGTGGTTTCAAACGGTCTACAGTCAAGGAGTGATACTTCGGTATACTCCAGCCCTCTCAGGGGTATCCGGTTTAGGAACAGCCTTGGTAAGGATTAGAGAAAGTTTTCACACTATGCTATTAATGATCTCGAAGTTCGAACCTGTAAGTGCTGGATACTTTATTGCTAACTATTTTCACTCATGTACTTATGGAGACCGGGAGTTTCGTTACCACCATTACCATCATCAGCGTTACCTCTATTTCCACATTCTCATACGAACATCACAAAGTCAAAGAAAGTTCTCACAATGATCAAAGTAAAGAAAAGTTCAAAGAAAGATTCTACGTCATGCAAAAGAATCTACAAAGTTAAAAGATAAAGATCATTGCAAAGAAAAAGAGAGCTACTTAAGTATGAAGATTCAAAGTCAAAAGTAGTATGAGCATGTTGAAAAGACGTAAAGACACCAGAGACAAACACGTTGATGAAAGGCAGATAACACCATCACTTGATCACAACAACAACAACAAAGAACCAAGAACAGAAATTTAAAGTTTTGAAGACGTATAAAGCCGAAAAAATTAAAGTAAAAGAAAAGGATGAGACGTCAAGCAACCTTTGATGACCAACCCTTAGGGGGAGATTGTTGGGAATACGTTTATTTATTATAAATTGTCGGTCGTTAAGTTTTGTAATAGGTTGCTTATTTACTAGAATTACGTGTTTATTAATATTACAAGGCTGAAGATAAAAGCCCAAGGCCCTATGCTTAGGCCCATTAGAAAGAAAGGAAGGAACTAGGGATCTTGCCCTAGTATCCTCTCCTATAAATAGAACATGTAACACTTCATTGTACAAGGTACCCGCCGCTGCAACGCGTGGGTACCCTGCTAGTATAGAGAAAAACTTGTTGTACTTTTAGCTTTATTATTTGTATTTTTAAATTATTGTTTGTGTTTGAATGGTTTGTAAAATATGTTTTATTATTTGTATTGTTTAGTTTTAAATTTTATATATCATGATGACATTTAATTGAAGAATTGTATTTAATTTGATTGTATAATATGTTTAATTATTTGCATTATTTAATTTTAAGGTCTAAGTATTTTAGTGTAATTATGTGCATTATAAGTACTCAGTCATTAAGATAAGATTTGTTTTTTAACTACATTAAGATAAGATTTACTAATAATAATGATAAAAAAAATCCATTTAAGGGATGGTGACAATGCAACATCATTATTGATAAGAGAAATGATTGGGACACCTAAAAGTTATGCCTAATTTTGTGCCTAAACATGTGTGGCAACAATTCATTGGTTGTATTAACCGGGCCCACTTCTTCACAATCCAATCAAGTAATGACACATAAGTTAGTCATAAAATTAGTCATGTGTTTTAGGCCTCCCAATCTTTTTCCTATTGATAACTGAAATCTTATAAGATTTCGCATGTGTCTTCGTGGAAAAAATACCGATATGATTCTTGAATATATTGTTGGGGGGGATGGCAAAAGGGTATGTTGTACACACAAAGAACTTAAATAGTTATCGAACTCCACCAAAAATTATTCTTTTATTTACAATTTACTGCGCACATGAATCATGCATGGTTTAAGTAGGTGGTACAATACTTACGTTAAAAAAAGGTGGTACAGTACCACATGACCCACATCATTCATGTTGCGATGTCAATGTAGTATGGTTGAAGTTTTGTGTTTCTAGTTGGAAATGGCTATCCACTCAATCTTGTATAAGATAAAATTATCAAGAGTAGTTTTTTGTTCACTTATAATTTCCATTACTTATTTTTTTACCCGTTTAAAAGTATGGCGTGTGTTTTTTAACCGTTTAAAAGTATGACCTGTGATTTTTTAATTATCAGAACACAATTTCTACCACAGATTAAACAAAAGCATTTATAGCTAGCAAGCATCACCACGAAACATAATCAAAAGATAACAGAAGACCATAAATATCATTAACACACTTCAAAATTGAAATTCACCATCTTCATAGACAAAGTACTGGATTAACAAAATATTCGGGTATAACATTTGCTAAAAATGCTAACCTCATATGCAGTAAAGCTACAACCCGAACAATGACTGCCATTGAGTATAACCACAATCAAACCACTATTTATTGCCATCAACAACATATGTCGCAGACATGAATCATCACCTATCTGCAACAAACCTAAAAGCCCGCATTATAGTAATTATTCGGTCAAGCAAACAAAAAAACTTTGCAAAACAATAACAGGCACCGGACAACAAAAAATAACCAAGGCAATTGTGACCCTACTATCTTTAAGAGGCCAATATACAACCCATGCAAAACCTATCACTACAAAATAAATGCCATTTAGTGACTGATACCTATTGTGACTGAAGAGTGAAAATGTCAATAAAACCATCATTTTAGTATTTCCCTCTTCTAATTAAAAAAGTCAAACAAAAGGTCAATAAATCCATCATTTTAGATATTATAACAAAAAGGGTTCATAAAACCATCTGAGCACATTAACTCCCTCTCTCTCTCTCTCTCCGACAGCAACTCCGGCCATCAACACCTTCACCTCCGACCACCATCACCGTCACCGGAAGTTGTGATTGGTTCCATTTCTTTTGAGGTAATCTTATTATTCCATTTCTAAGGATCACATCTATTATTCCATTTCTAGTCTCTTTAAACCTGATTATCCGCTTTAGTCCCGTTTGTTCCCAAAATGCTATTATATGATTTACAAGTGTTTGATTGAAATACGTGTTCTATTTGTGTATGCAATCCAAGTGTTTGATTAAATGTTTGAATGAAATATGTGTTCTGTTTGTGTATGCAATCCAAGTGTTTGATGAAATGCTTGAATGAAATATATGTTTTAATTAATTGCGGCTCTCTGGATGAAATGTAAGGGATGTTTGGTATTGTGTTTGCAAAACTGTGTGCGGATGAACAATCTTTTCAATTGGTGTACCAAACACTATTTTCTGATTATTTACATTTTGCAAACACAATAATCAGATAATCTCCAAAACGCAACCCCAAACACCCTCATGTTTGATGGATTTAGTTTCTGTTTTTGCATATTCATACAGTAACTAAACCTGATATATTTGAGTGAAATCCTTCTGCTCAATCGTATCTGCTTTGACAATTAACCACTAGGAAATCACTTGATGATCTAGCTCAAGTTAACTCTTTACAAAAAAAAAAAAAAAAAAAAAAAAAAAAAAAAAAAGAATGTTTCGGCAACAGTATGTCAGCAACAGCATTGTATGAGAAGCCTTCAAACCCTTAATCGAAATATACCTTGAATAGGCTAAGCGAACCCTAAAAGTTACTCTCTCTGTTGGCGACAAAAAAGAAAAAAGCGATTCCCTTAAACTGTTTTCACAAATCGATTCACTTTTGATCTTATATTATATATTAATACTTGATCTATAGTGGGTCGGTTATTAATCACTCTGTGGGATCTGCGTTTTCGTTTTTGCATGAGTTGATTGTTACAATTCTGAATTGATTTATTATAATCGATTAAGGATTGCTAACTTATTATTTTATTTTGATCTCTGGTTATTGTGCTTTAAGGTCGACAAACATATTTGTTTTATTATTATTAGGTCGATTATTATGGGAGCAGGTTAGTGATTTGGGCGTTTATTATCAAAACCCTAAGCGATTAGGGTTTTAACTATTACTCTTGTTTGCATGCGTGCTGTTTGGTAAGTGGACGTGGGTTTGAGAGATGAATAAAGGGTTTTTCAATACTAAGAGGGATGCTACAACTGGTAGTCGTGAGGGTTATGGGGATTCGTTGCAAGTACCAAGTTCCTCTAAAGGAGGTACGAATGTCATGGAGGAGTTTTGGTCGACTAGTGATATGAATGTCCTGAATACTAATGTGGTTACTAGTGTTGTTGGAGAGTCAAGGGCTGACCCTAAACCTTTTGAATTCCCAGCACTTAATGAGACCAATGATGCTACAACAAACCAAGTGAAGCCGGTTTCACTTGGTGTTGTTGGTTCCTCTAAAGATGTGCCTAAGCAAGTGGAGCCGGTTTCACTTGCCTCTCCTTCAATGGTTAATGATGGTAATGATTGTAATCTTCCTGAAGGTGATGGAGTTAAAGTTGCTAAAATGGCTGGAAAACTGAGCTTATCTCCCACCAATGACTCACATGGGGCTGCCAACCATGTTCCTAGTACTGAAACGGTTGATACGAATTCACATGGGGTTGTTGGTGTTGATAAGGTTGGCGTGGATGCATTGAAGCAACCGTCTACATCATATGCGAGTGCTACTTCTAATGAACCTAAGAAACACATATCTAATTTCCTTAGGCTGGAATGTAGTAAGAAATCTAATGATGTGGATTTGTCTGTTCCTATGAAAGTGGTTGAAGAGGTAAATAATAGGTTGGAGAATACGTTGTATGGGTACTTTCTTGGTCAACGCCTTGCTTTTCCGGTTGTTGACTACTATGTACGCAATGCGTGGGCTAAGTACGGGTTACAAAGGGTAATGATGAATGCAAAGGGGTTCTTCTTCTTTAAGTTCAATTCGAAGAAAGGTGTTGATGATGCGCTTGA
>LBNU01021938.1:25232-37688 GCA_014162995.1 Artemisia annua
CATGTTAGCCTAATCATAATTGAGCTATGCGATTTCTTTAGGCGGATATGTCTAAAAGATTTAGGTGAGGCTGATCTCAAATTTCTCGAATCTCGAGTTTCTATAACATTATGCAAACTGGAACAAATCTTCCCTCCTTCATTCTTTACTGTCATGGTGCATTTGGTGATCCATCTGGTTAGGGAGATACGACTTGGAGGTCCTGTAACTTTTCGGTGGATGTATCCTATTGAAAGGTAATCATGTTTTAGTCCGTGTTATGCTATCATTTTAGATTTTAAAAGTTAACGAAAGTTTTATATATTTAACCTTCATTACAGGGACCTTCACACTCTTAAATCATATGTAAACAACAAAGCATATCCAGAAGGTTCCATAGCTGAAGGGTACCTCGCTCGAGAAAGCTTAACTTTTTGCTCTCGATACCTCTCTGGAGTAGAAACTTTGTTTACAAGACCCATAAGAAATGATGATGATGATGACCAAAATGAAATTGAAGAATCTAACTTTCTTTGTCCAGGACGACCTTTGGGGCAACATGAGCATTCTCAACTATCTTGTAAAAGAAAGAGATTCCCTAAATGTCAGATTGATGAAAAATCTCTCAAGCAAGCACATCATTATGTATTGTTTAATGTTAACTCAATCACTCCTTTTCAAGAGTAAGTGAATTTAAATTGCTTCTGAGCTCAATACTTTGCTAGATACTTTCTATGTTAATCCTTTTTTTTATTACAAGGAGCATAAACGACTTGTCAAAGGGCAATATCGTGCACGTCGATTACCAGAATATGAACTTCAGAAGATTCATTGCCAAAATTTTGCTGAGTGGTTCAAAAAACGGGTACTTTTCTTTTATTACAATGCAAATAGTACCACTGCGTTATTTGTTAGGCGCAAGATACTTACTGTGATACTTTTAGGTTACACGCCTAGAAGAGCAAAAGGACCCACGAGTCACAGAAGAAGTTAAGTGGCTCGCTCGTGGTCCAAATAATTTTGTGAAAAGATACTCGGGTTATCTTGTTAAAGGTTATCGCTTCCACACAAAGGACCATGAAAAAATTATTGAAAACAAAGAATAGTGGACTTGTTAATGTGGTCGATGCTTCAACTCAGAGAGTCGCTAATTACTATGGCAGATTAACTGATATTGTTCGGTTAAACTATTCTGGAAAATTAAGGGTCGTTTTATTCAAATGCGATTGGGTTGACATAGATAAAGGGTGCAAAACTGATGAATTTGGAGTTAAGCTTGTGAACTTCTCGTATCTTACCCACAAAGGTGATAACTTACTTGACAACCCTTTTGTGTTGGCATCACAAGTTGATAAGGTGTTCTACACTCATGATTCGAAGTTAGAAGATTGGATGGTTGCACGACATGTTAAAGTTAAGGATGCCTTCAACATGCAATGTGATAGTGATGAGAATATTTTGAGTTCACTCCCTCACTCTAATGACGTGCCTAACTTACATCGGGTTGGGGTTGATGTTGATGATGGAGTGGATGGTACATTGGTTTTGGAGTCTCAAGAGGTAGAAGATGATGAAAATGAACAAGAATAATATACTTTATATCATTGGTTAATCAGGTACATCACTTTTCTTTAATCCCCTGTTTGGAATGTTAATTTGTTATGTATACCTGGTTATACCCTGGTAGGCAAGCATTCCTTGTTTTTTCTAGCCTTTGAAACTGAATTCTTAAACCTTTGAAACACGTTTGATATAGTAGCGAATGATGTGCTTATGACAGCATGACTAGTACTTTAATCCCCTGTTTCGAATGTTAATTTGTTATGTAGACCCTGGTTTTGGAGTCAGAGAGTCCTTGTATATACCCTGGCAGGCAAGTATTCCTTGTTTTGAGAATATTTTGAGTTCACTCCCTCACTCTAATGTGTTTATCTGTTCATTACCCCAATTTAATAATCATGGATTCACTGTAGGCATAAATAATGTCTTGTTAGTAAGGAAAGTCGAACCATATCACAGCCAAAAGAAACGGTTAACAGCTCGTAAATGTAAAGTTAAATTTTGCCTGAAACTATAAATCACACAAATGGGTGCTATAATTGTATATGCTGTCAGAAGATGAATTGAAATCACTCAGAAAGGCTCATTATCACCGTGAGCTATCTGTTGTGACTTCCGTCTCAGTTTTAGTTTATGTACACTTCCAAGACCCACTGCATTTATCATGCCTGATATGACCTCTAGAAAAGCTACCTTGATGCCTTGGTGCCTTGAATGGAACCAGCAGAGACTTGAAACCACTCAAACCAGTCACAAAGGCTCAAACATATGACCATAAGTTGGTCCAAACTCTTTTTGGAAGGCAGGTGATATATTCCGTGTGTAGTTGCTTGGTGAGTTGGTGATATATTCCATGTTCTTGCTGATGTTATATAGATTTTTGAGGCATTAGTCGGAGATTCTTGCAGGGAGGTTGTTTGGATGAAAAGAAGATTGTTTGGGTTTCTTTTGGGAATGTGAAACTCTCAGTTTTTGACCTTAATTCTCTATTGTGTCCCATTCATGATATTAATGTTGAATCTGAAAATCCAATCCTATTATTGTGCCCTTTTACTATTGAAGTTTGAAAAAATTTTGTAGTTCCATAAGTTGCTATCCTATTATAATACGCGTACAATATTTTTTTCCTCCATATCTAAGCTAACTGATTAAGCCTGCATTTTCAGGTTCTGAACATGAAGGTGCATGCAATAGAGGAAACTCAGGAAAGTGACTTAGCATCTCCTCTATATTTGGGTTCTTGTTGACGAAATTATTCTTCATCCTTATGCTCAGCTGGACTTGTTATATGTGTGTTCAGTACTTGTACATGTATCTCTTTGTAATTCCAGTTCTGTATGGTATTTGGTTTGCACAATGCAAATGATTCTTTCATTTAGGGAATCTTTGTTATATATGTGTTCAGTACTTGTACATCATTCATGCAAATGATTCTTTCATTTATCAATTATCACTATTGCTTATTCAAGTACTTAACTTGTACATCATTCATGCAAATGATTCTTTCATTTTTAAATTTGATAAACTTTTAAATTTTTTTACCCTCAAATCACTTGTAAACGCTTATAGTTTTATAAATATCAAGTGATTATTATTATTATGTAAGGAGTAGAAGTGCATTAAAACACTATCTAATAAGTTACCTAATAAGTTAGAATATTGTGAAAACATAAGCGAAAGTGATTTAATCAAAACACACACACTTTCACACACACTTTAATATATGGCAATATTTTTAAGCAGAAGTGCATCTAGACACTTTAATATATGGCAATATTTTTTTAGGTGCACATTTCACCATGATTTAATCAAAACACACACACTTTCACACACACTTTCACTATTTAATCAAAATTCAGTCACTTTCTCACACACTTTCACACACACTTTTACACACTCTTTCGCCGCCGCCTTCCGCCATTCTGTTTAAACTCCGATTACGTGAGTGTTTGGCTGATTGCTAATTTTTGCCCTAAATTTGAATGTATACGTGAGTGTTTGGCTGATTGCTAATTTTGCCCTAATTTTGATTGTATACGTGAGTGTTTGGCTGATTGCTAATTTTGCCCTAATTTTTGCCCTAAATTTGAATGTATACGTGAGTGTTTGGCTGATTGCTAGTTAATTATTACGGATGAACTGCTAGTTAATTGTTATAATCAAGATGTTTGTGATTATATGATTGTTGTTGTGTTACGTATTGATAAGTTCGGGCTATAGTTTATGAATTGCTAGTTAATTGTTACGGTTTTTGAACGAAAAGTTGTAGGCGGATATATTTTTAAGGCGAGCGTGTATAAATAACGCAGTTACTTAATTTATTTGACTTGTAATGTTTTGATGATTGTTAAGGTGAGTGTGTATAAATAACGCAATTAGTTAATATATTGTTACGGGTTCTATATGGATGTTGTTACTCTAGTGATGTGAAATAGTGAATTCAAGGTGCTAGCTAGTAGTTTAATTGTAAGCTGTAATGTAAATGTAATTAGCGTTTTTATATGAAAAGTTGAAAGTGAGAATAGCAGATGAAATTTGGCGCGATTAGTCTTGAAATTTGGCGGATAGATAATGCAGTTAGTTAGTTTTTAGTTGGTTAGTTTATGTAAGTAGAGAAATGGTATTGTAACCAGATTAGATTTGAAATGCCTATGAAGACCGTAAAACTAAAGTTCCGATTGTTTTTTGTTTTGTTTATGAGCCACTGTGTAACTTTACTTATGTATTAGCTTATATCAGCTTTCATGTTGACTATCAGTTATGATATAATGAATGTTCCAAATTGCGTTTTTATCGGGATGTGTATTGGACCAACTGGCTACTCACGGATTGGAGTCCGACCTTTTTGTTAAATATATGAAGTACATAATTATTTATAGAGTTTGTAAGCAAATGACAACTGAATGGTGAATCATTTGCTTTTCTAATCACACCTATATTGCTATAATGTATTTCATTTATGTTTTAGCAAGTAATTTGTTTGCATTTGACAAAGTTACAATTAAATATCTACAGAGGATGGGTAAACGTAAAAGGCTACACATCATCTCTGTTAGTGAAGTGCAACAACAACCAATTGAAGTGGAGCATCCTAGTGAAAAGAATCTAAGTGACCAAAGTAATCTTATTCATTTTTTTCTTTATGTTGTTAGCTATGTATGTTATGAATGAAATCTGGACGGAAGATATTGAATTATACATTTCTAAAAATCATTGTAATAGGTTTTCCCAATCCTGCTGAAGCAAGTAGTTCCGAAGCATCTCATCAACAACATCCAAGCCACCAAATCCGTGCACAATCGGTTTCTGGTGATTGACTTATTCCCTTTCTTTGCGTTAACTTTAAGTAACTTGTATATGTATATGATGCTCTTGTGTAATTGCATTTTAACTTATGGTGTATGATACGTTTTAATTTTACTGCATATAACATTTTAACTTATGCTCATGTTTTTTTCTAAAATGCAGGGTCACCAAAAAGGGTTCGAGGTCCCACTAGAAAGCAGGCTATATGGGATATGGTCAATGACCGGATTGTGGACTTTGATGAGACTGGACAACCTGTGGGGGATGAAGGGAATGAGTTGACTAATTTTTTGGGAACACTAGTTAAGATGCCACAACATGTGTCCATAGATTGCCGAGATTAGAGGAAAATTTCTGAAGATAAGAAAGAAGATTTATGGAGCATTGTGACGGTAATCACCCTTAACATCAATTTTACAGCTTTTTAAAATCCATATTAAATGAGTTAGTGTTAGGTATGACTCTCGTGATGTAATGATATCCTTCATTTGCAGGAAAAGTTTTCTTTTGAGTCTGCTGATATAGAGCAAATTCGCGCGTGGGCCTTGTCTGACATGGGAAATAAATTGAAATCTTGGAGATATGAGCTGAAAAAGAAGTTCTATGATGAAAGTCTGACAATTGAAGAGATCGTTGCTTCCCAAAATGATGCAAGGGTTGATAAAGAACAGTTTAAAGAGCTAGTAACTCATTGGTTTGCTAAGAAAACTCAGGTACCTGATACTTCCTTCAATTGTGAAAATATGGTAATGTGTCTAGTTATAAGATTTCAAGCTATTGTTAATATCGACATTGATAGGTGCAAAGTGAGACAAAGAAGACCATTCGTTCAAAGTCGAATGAGCCACATGTGACGGGAACAAAGACTTTTGCTAGAATTACTCATGAAGAGGTGATTTCATTTCCTTTTCTTAGATAAAGTATATATGAATCTATGCTACTTGATATCCATTTCTGTGGTCTTTCTTTCCTCAAAACGTATTTGTGATCTGTGTAACTCGACACAACAATAGAACAGTACTTAATTAGGTGAATTTAGCATGATTTCTGATTAAAAAAATTGTCTTATGATATTGCAGACACAAAAGAATAATGGTGTTGCACCGTCACGTGGAGGGTTGTACTGTATAAGCTGTACCCGTCCAAATGGAAGTATTTCGAGTGAACCAGCTGCTAAAGTCATAGTATGTAATCTGCGTCTTTTGTTAAACATGTCGTATACCTTATTCATATACTTTGTTTAACTTTATGAAAACATTTAGGGTGCATTGAAGAATATCAGCAACACGACTACTAGTAGCTCACATGTAGGGCTTCTCAACTGGAAAGATGACGACTTGGCGAAGGTTAAAGGACCAGAAAAAAGAGGTCATATAAGATGTAGAGGGAAAATCATAAAGGCCATTCGCAAAGGATCTTGTGCTTCACAGGTACCACAACTGAAGGCTCGTGTTAATGAACTTGAAAATGAAGTGAAGGAACTGAGAGAGACACAAAAGGAAATGGCTCTTTTTATGGCTTCTTTTAAGGTACTTAATCTAACCTTTCAAACATCTTTGATGGTTTACATACACTTGTAAATATATATACAAGTTTGGTAGTAATGCTTGAAAATTTGATATGTTTTGAGTGCATGCTGATATATTTCAATGTAAATAATATCAGGCTGCTAATGGTTGTCCTTGTGGAAAATCGACAATATCTCGTGCAAGTTCCTCTAATCACTGTCTTGGTGGAAACGCAACATCAACTCATTCAAATGTTGATATGCATTGTCCTGGTGAACACTCAACATCATCTCGTGCAAGTGCCTATAAACATTGTCCTAGTGGAAACATGACATCTCGTTCAAGTGAAGATTTCAGTTCTGGAAATTAAGATAGGACACGCTGAGGTTACTCCTTTTCATTTCAGGCAAGTATTCCTTGTTTTTCTTTACAAATTTTATACGGACTTTTATTTGTTTGACTTCAATTAGAGTTTTTTTTTGCTAGAAATGTTCTTAGGCTCATCATTTCTTTTTCTACTTTCTGCTCTTTTTAATTGAAGGGATTAGCATAGATTTTGCAACCTAGTTATATTAGATGAAACGGCTACTAATAATACTCTACATCACAGATTTATTAAGATTTGGCTTAGTAGATAAATCAAATAATGGTTAGATTTTGCAGCCTAGTTATATTAGCCGTTTCATTTTACGTGTAAAGTCTAACACCAGAAACAATAAATCTGCTAATAAATCAATTTCTGTAAAGTCTAATTTGTTTACACTACTGTGACGTTACTACTTTTCAGAGTATTACTACTGCCAAAGTCTCATTTGCTCTTGTTATACTTCTTTTCAGGTTACTGTTTTTGCAGATGTCTTTTGTGGATGTGCAGCTGTTTGATGGAGTTCGTGTAGGGCATTTATCCAGAATTTTTTTTCTTTGTTATCCTTGGTTGATGTTGGTCATATCTGGAACCTTAAGGTCCTGAATACTTTGATTCATATGTAGCTATATACATTTTGGAAATAAATTTACTTTGTGGTTTCATATATGTGAATTTCTTATAAATTCATGTTTTATATAGTTTGCAAACAAATACACAGTAGAAATGAAAAAAATGCAGGGAAAATGCAATAGAAATGAAAAAAAAAATGATTGTTCAAGTCTTTTAGTGACTGAATAATTCAATAACAAATAAATTGTGTTAAGTTTTTCTTTCGGAACCTATATTGACACATAACAATCAGACATAAAATCTAAATGACCTTTTGTGACTGATATTAAGCGTCAAAGAAGACTTTTAGTGATGGCTCCTCTAGTGTCTCTTTCTCTTTCAGTGGGAGAAGACCAAAATGACTATAGTGACTGATTTTATGCTTTTTCTGACACTTTTAATCAGTCACTAATTGTCATTTATCTTGTAGTGTATATACCTATTGACTCCATAATAAATAATTCAAACAAAATCACTTAAACTTTCAACCAATGAACACAAATCTATAGAGCAAAATGTTTGTAGGAGAAAATAAAACCTCAAACCAAGACCAAACAGCTACTAACCAAAAACTTAAAACAATGATATGTACACTTGATTTAGGATCTTTGCCGCATAATTCTCAACAAATAGCAATATGCCACAAATTAAAGGCATAAAAACATATACTCAAGAATCCACTAACAATATATAAACTAAAACGAGCACAACTTGAAGCAAATTATATAAAATCAGAAAATATAATTAAATGACAGTCTTATGACAAATCTAAACAAAGGGCAAAGACTCATCGCTGAAATTATGGTAAGATATTAGACTATAGAAAACATTGGTCTTATGACAAACCTCAACCAAACAGAAACACATATTCCCTAATGGGACGTACGAACCGAAAAAATAAGCTGAAGTACCATACAATTTAGATTGCAAATACATGTACATCGGGAGAGATGATTGGGTTTCTGGAATTGTATATGTATTTTAGTTTGATGATTTTGATTAAAGTTTGATGATTTAGATTAATGTATATGTATTTTAGTTTGATGATTTTGATTAATGTATACTAGTAGTTTCATTTATTGGTGGTGATTTTATATTGTTTCTAAAATGTTTTGATTTAAAAATGGGAGGAAATTCCGGATAGTTTTGCGTTATTTTCTAGCACGTTCCACCTGCTTATTATGTCACGGTTTGCGGAGTTCCTAGTAGCGCCACCTGCAATGTAAGAGTGTCGTAACATCTTATAAGCAACAACAAATATGAGGTTAAGAACAGTGGCCCCCATTACAGTCGAAGAATTGGAAACGTATGTCTCAAAGGAGATCGAGTTGTACAGGTATCGTTTAATGTCAACGGGTTTTATAGTCAACATAAGAAAGAAAGCATTTATGTGTATTTTTAGGAGTGTTTTACGAGTCTTTGGATACAGTTAGAATACTTTTGGTGTATGATAAAAATGGAGTAATATATGTTGTGACTGTGCGTTCTTTAGAATCATACATTTATTCATTCATTTATTTTTTTATTATTGTTGTGGTTGTTGTTGTTATTATTATTATTATTATTATTATTATTATTATTATTATTATTATTATTATTATTATTATTATTATGTATACATAAGTGTATGCTATATATCGGTATTAATTGAGCCATTTTTTCTATATTTAAACTTCATCCGCTTACTTTATTTTAAAAATATCAGACATAAATAGGCTTCGCCGCAACGCGCGGCAGCCAAATTACTCGTAACAAACATATACTAATGTGCATAGTTGTTATAGAGAAATAATTTACATTCTTATTCAAAAAAAGGAAGCAGCATTCAGGCTTGCTCTACACGACATCAAATGTTTAAATTAGATTGACTAGAAAAATGTTTTAACCAAAATTTATAAAATAACAAACATATACTAATGTGCATAGTTGTTATAGAGAAATAATTTACATTCTTATTCAAAAAAAGGAAGCAGCATTCAGGCTTGCTCTACACGACATCAAATGTTTAAATTAGATTGACTAGAAAAATGTTTTAACCAAAATTTATAAAATGCAGAAGATGGAACTAAGACTAACATTAATTATAGGAAGTACATTTCACCATTAATGATCACAACTTCATAATACTACAAACTACCGTTTTTATATAGGCAATGCATCGTGATGCATAGGTACTCTACCATATTTATATGAGATAGTGTGTGATAAAGTTATTCCCTAAAATTATTTAAAGTCTCTTATCACCAAAAATATATAATCAAACAATATTGATAGAGGATCTACAATGCATTAAATCTTTGTAAGTTTAATACACCGCCACGTCACTTACACATCATCATTTAACCTTTTCACATAAAACACCTTCAATTCATCAAACCTTACATGGTTTAATGAGTTTCCA
Source organism: Artemisia annua (assembly GCA_014162995.1). Lineage (NCBI taxonomy): Eukaryota > Viridiplantae > Streptophyta > Magnoliopsida > Asterales > Asteraceae > Artemisia > Artemisia annua. The sequence continues at coordinate 34,963 of LBNU01021938.1, forward strand.
CATTACCATTTCTTATAATCATTAAAACGATCTTCGTTAGTTTTATAGATACAATAAATTTACAACTGGCATTGATATAATATAGCTAAGGTGAATGTAACAAAATGGGGCATACCATATTCTTTCATTATTTATATTTTTCAATTTAAAAGTGTTGGACCAAGGAAAGTGTAGATCATTAGTCTAGGGACTTATATTTACCTTTTGTTATAATCTAGGGTACTAATGTGTAAGTTGTTATGTAATGCGACGTTAAGTAACTATCGCATAACTTGTATACGTGCGATGGTATGCTTGGGCATAACGTTTGGGTATAAATACCCCATCACCTCATAGTTGTGAGGTGTGTGTTCTTCTCATAATAAAATAAAAGTTTCTCATGTTCCTCTCTCTTCTCTAAAGTGCTCACACCCACTTTATCTATTTTAGATTATATTATAGTCGTGATATATTTAGGACAACAATTGGTATCAAGAGCTCAGGTTATGAATCGTTGTTTTGTGTAGTTGTGTTTTAGTTGTTGTTTTAATCTTCATTTGATACAAAATCTTTGGTTTTAGAGTATTTAAGAACTTTCTCTTTCTAGAATACGTTATCTATCATTCGAGGCATAAAGATTACTCATTTACATGTTTAATCTTGTAAATCGTGTGTTAGGATAACATATATAAAGAAAAGGAACGATCTTTGATCATTCTATACAAAGTTTTTGTGTTTTTAGTGGAGATTTAGGCTGGAAATTATGGTTTAATGGTTTTTGGATAAGTGTACTTTCATTCGCAAAAATAGGAATTGTAGTTTTGTTCGGAATAGTTTGTTCGGATCGCAAAGATTTTTGTGTGATACTGACTGCGATAGTAGTTAGATTGGGCTGTGATAGGAAGTGCGATACTTGTTTTTCTGAGACTTTCTGTTACCCACGTTTTCCGAAAGAAAACTCTGCCCAAATTACAAGAGATTTGTGCGATACCTTTGTAATAGTGATAAGTTGTGCGATACCTATTTTTCCGAGACTTCAGTTACCCACGTTTTTCCGAAAGAAAACTCTGCCAAAATTGCTCCAGAAGTTGCGAGAGTTACTGTTCATGATTTATTGCGATAGGTTGACTTGAAGACTTTTAAAATTTCTAAGAGACTTTAATTGTTAACATATCACAATTCATATCTCATAACACTAAAACATCTCAACTTATAACATACTAAAACAACAAACTCTCATACAAAAACAATACCTCATATCAAAGATCCAAATATCACAATGTTGACTACTCAAGATGCATTGGCAGCTGGGAGTGATGCTAGGCCTCCCATGTTGTATCGGGGAAACTATGTTCAATGGTCTTCAAGGTTCATGAAAGTTATTATGGGGTACAAAGAACGTAAGCTGTTGATCAACTCTATCAAAAAGGGTCCATATGTGATGAAACTGATTGACGACCCTAATAACAATGAAGATAAAAGACTTCAAACGGTAGATGATCTTAATCCAGATGAACTAGCACAATTTGAAGCTGATATCCGTGCCAAGAACTTGATTCTATATGGGTTAAGCAATGACATTTACAATGCCATTGATAGCAATCTTACTGCTCATGACCTATGGCAAGCTTTAGAGATTGATGCAAGGTGCGGATGTTGGAACTCAGACACAACAAACTCTAGCTCTTTGGAACTATCAGTACTTCAAACAATTACCTGAAGAAAGTCTAGAGGATGCTTACATTCGTTTCAACAAGCTGATCAATGAAATGAATCGTCACAACCTTAAAAGATCAAACATTGAACATAACACCATGTTTCTCACAAACCTACAACCTGAATAGAGACGTTTCACTATTGCAATCAGACAAAATCAAGATCTCACTGCTAAAGATATCAACAATTTGTTTGATCTGTTGAAACATAACCAGGTTGAAGTTAATGACATCCTTCAACAAAAAAGAAAAGACAAGGAAAAAGAAGTGTCAACTCAACTTACATCTCAACCACCAATTGCTGATCCATTAGCCTTAGTCTCCTCGTACCATCAGAATCAACAATCCTTCCATTCAAGCAATGAATCACCCTACTCACAAATGGATGATTCAAATGATCCAAATCAGGACAGCCACTGTTGAACTCACTAAGATTGTTCAAAACTTAGCATTACTTGCTAAACAGATACAAAGAACATTCTATAAACGTCCTACCAACAACAATCTTAGAACAACTTCTGCACCTACTGCATTAAACAAAAGACAAGACATGCCACCTAGAGGTGAGATGATCAGACAGGGAGCTCAGAAGATTGAAAAGAATGATGCTAGTCAAGACAATCAAGAACCAACATGCTTTGGCTGTGTGATCGAGGTAAACCAGCTAGTGAAAGCAAGAACCTCGGGTCGTAGTCCCAACGAGGGTTGAACTGATCTCGTCACTCAAGATCGTGAGATATGTGAGATGAATGGGTTTAAAAGATGATTTTGGTTTTGTTTATACTACAACGACAAATAAAATGCGGTTAAAGTAAAGGAAAGTGATAAAGTGACACAAAATAAGTAAGCAAGTAAAGAAACATGTAATAAAGTGACTTAAAGAAAACAAGAATTAAAGTGCGATAAGTAATGAAAGCGGTAAATGAATTTAAAAGACGATGTGTTTGCAAAGCGACTCGAATAAGTTTATTAAGCTTGAGGTAAAAGTTTGTGACGAGTTATTTTCCTTTCTCGAGATTAGTTTTTGATTAA
>LBNU01021941.1:2307-14465 GCA_014162995.1 Artemisia annua
TTGGTCAAGGGACCAAACCCGTATGGGTCGTAAACCATGGGGACCAAACCCGACGAAATTTAACGGCAGGGACTATTCGTGATTGACCCGACAAACCACAGGGACGAAAAATGACATTAACTCTAGAAATAAATGGTTATTTACAAGGTGCGGTAACATTTCACCCATGCAAAACCTTCGTGACATATTTGAGTTTCAGCCAAAGCCAAAGTGATTACACCCTCCTCCGCGCCAAAACATAGGTGAAGGATTTGGCTTGCATCAATGAAGGTATCTTTTGTTTTTTTATTAATTTGTTTTGTGTTTTAATTAGGTATGGTGAGACCCGAAAGTGATGTTTTGGCTTGAGTGACCAGTGAGGGGTATTTTTAATGTGTGAATGATAAGAGAAGTGAACACTTGAGGAGCTTGACCGTCATGATTGGGGGCCAAAAACTTTTGAGACTAAAATGTAACATTCTTATTAAAAGACTACTTGACGAGAAATAAAACAAATAAACTACCAATACTGGACTATTCATGAACTCTTGAAAGATTTATACTTTCATGTCTAACCAAACTATTATAAATGAAACTAATCTCTAAAATAGAAAAGAATAATAGCAAACAAAATAAGAGACTAAGCAAAAAACCTGCAACTTTGCACGTTTCTTTTTGTTTTAAACTTTGATATTTCCTCATTAGCCATGTATTAGTACCAAGTTTGTAGGATGCACATGATGTAAAATATTTTTATAAATCATTGTACCATATAAATCGCTAACTGTCACTAAAAAATTCGGTTTTATTTTATTTTATTTTTATTTTTATTTTTTTTTTGGGGGGGTACCCCTTCTAGCCCCTTATATCCTCCACCCCTGGAAGTGAAATTAAAAAATGCTGAGATGGCGTAACACACATGTGGCTATTTGGCTTGAGCTGCCATGTGCTCTTAGTGTAGAGAACAAATAACGATGCATATATTGTTTGGGTTTGAAAATTTTTAACGAAAAATTAAAAAAAAATGTGGTACAGAAGATGTATATTGACATAACGTTCATATACTTTATTACGAGCTGATAAATGAATGCACATACGTAAGTGATGGGTAGCAATGCTTCATTACAATTCATGATCTGAATTCATTAAAAAAATTGTATTAGAGTTTCGTGAGTCCATCAATACTATACAAGTTCCATATGAAATCGAGATTTGTAGATATTTAATTCATGTGGAGTTTGGCGCTACATTAAAATATAGCAAAAACCACTTGATCAAACATATACAAACAAAGTTAGTTAAACTATCTTAGTTAAACTGATTTTCAGGAACACAAACAAAGTTAGATGTTCATGTAACACTTAACGAACCTGTGGAATGATTCTATATAGATATTACAAAAGATAAAATAAAAAGTGGCTACAAACATGATTCAACTAATGTACAACAACTATACCCAATTTCACCGGATTAGTATGATAAGGTAAAATGTAGACAGTCACACTTTACCTGAAAGTAATGACTGCTTTTCGAAAATTTCGAAGTAGCCAACTACTGTGATGCATAAATATAAACTCAACTATGTTGAATATATAATGTTTCGCTTTTACCCAAAAAAAAAAAAAAAAAAAAAAAAACTTAGTTCTTGAAAGTCTTCACTTTTAATTTATTTATCATACTATGCTTTCTTATTTGAGGAAAATTCAAATGCATACTCTTATTTTGGTGCATACCAAGGGACAAATCCCCACCATTCATCTATTTTAATCTAATGGTGGGAATGGAAAAGAAATCTGTTTTTATATGTAGCTATAGCTCAACACACCAGGAAAGCGACCAAAAACTCAAGAAATAATTTATGTAACCGGCCACACGCTTCACCGTACACCATCTTTTAAGAAGACACTTGTATTAGAAAACTAGATCATAACCCGTGTTCAACACGGGAAGTTAAAGTAATTCCTAAAAATACGATAAAACTTAGAGATTTCATAGTGAAGTAGATATTAGGTGAAAATGCCCAACAAAATAATAAGAGAACGTGTACGAATATCGGATACTCAATTTGTTTTGAAACATCAACTTTTAAAATTAATTAACATACATTTAATATAGTAGACATTTGAATTGAACATATCAGTTGGAAAATATAAATAGAAGGGTTCAAAATTGTTTTTAAACCAACAGTCATTGAATAAATTTAGACGCAAATGACCTAGTTAGGGCATCCACAATTAAAGGTTAATGAAATTCATGAAAAGGGTAATAGTTTACTTTAATCATATCACTTTATAATTTTATAGTATCAAACTTTTTTATAGAATGTTGATTTAACATGTTATAAACTAATTGAAAAGTTTCACCCACTGGGTCTAATAAAGTTGACCTTTTTTAATAACAGTAAGAAGATATCAGACAATACAACCAACAATAACTGAGGGCCCGTTTGTTTGAGGTTTTTAGTCCAAATGATAGGCATTAAATAAAAAAATGATTGTTTGGTTAAGGTACATAGGATTTGAAAAGTGGGACTCAGTCAGGATAATATGGCATCTACAAAACCTCTCACATAAGTCCGGATTATCCTCTATTCCTCTGACACCCACTACCACTTGCCCAATATCTCTTCCCGCCTTCTTTCTTTTATTTTCCCGCCCTTATCTTTTTCTTCCTACAAAATGGATTTGTCAATCACATAGTAGTTTATTGGCTTAACTTCTTTCATGTGTTCATCTTTTGGTGAGTATTTCAATTTCCATGTAATTATACAATACACGAATCCGAATTTTTTTTGTTCATCACTATGCTAATAACTGTGATTTGGGTTTTTTTGGTAAGCAAATTGAAACTAAAAGTCAACATTGCAGAACAATAAAGGAAGGAAGCTATTTGGCCATCCAAGAATCATAACTTGAATCCATAATGGTATGTAAACTTGTGTTGTTTTGGCCTCTAATTAAATTACTAGTGTTTTGCGATTTCCCCCATTTTAGTGACTCATACAATGAAACTTCTATTATAAAACTATATGAAAGCTTATCATATCTCATATGTACACCAAATGTTCGATCAAATGCCACTAGAAGTGTAGCATCAGGTTATAAAAGTTTTACCTTTATGTTTGCATCTATATTTAAACTTTACATCAGTGGACTTTTTTTGCTACATTTTATGTAGAAATTATTTTACAAAATGCTTATGTCGATAACTTGTTTATGTCGATTTTACACAGCCACTCAAATAGACGATCAACCTCTTTTAAGCACTATTTTGATCAAACTCGTACATATTACATATGCTTGAAATTGATTTGAATTGTGCTTTGTAAAGTAATAAAGCAACTTAGCTCCATAATACGATTACTATAACTAATATTAGCATAAAGATGATATATTTAATGGTCGTATGGAATTGTCTTATAAAACTAGCCATCTAACTATAACTAAAGTTACCCCCTGTTGATAATGTTAGTGTGGAAAGATCGCGAAGTCGTGGTAGAAAAAAATGTTTCTGGGAAGAAAGTGAGACTCAGTTACTAATTGAAGTGCTTCAAGATATGGCATGTGATCCATCCTGGAAGACTGATACTGGTTTTAGAAGCAACTACATGTGTGAGGTACATAGGAGGATTCTTGTTAAAAGGCCTAGTTTTTCAAAGAATGTTTCGCCTCATATCGAGTCAAAAGTCAAATGGCTAAAGACAAAGTTTCATGCCATCAATGATATGTTGAAACAAAGTGGGTGCTCATGGAATGATATCGACAAAAAGATCGCGTGTGAACGGGACTGGTATGACAGTTATTGTAAGGTAAGATTTATATGATTATGTGTCTTATACCTGTAATATATATATTTATATATTTTTGGTTCATTTTTTAGTTTATGATGTATCATTTTTTTATGAAAACAGAATCATAAGGATGCACAAGGATTGTGGGATTTTGAGTTTCCATATTTCAACCAACTTGAAATGGTGTATGGAAGGGATAGAGCTACCGGTTTAGTTGCTGAAGGATATGAAGATGCGATTCACAATTTGGAAGTAGAGCAAAATGTTGAAAATGGAAGTGAAAATCTTGGTGAATTTCAGTTCTCTTTAAGCGATGAAGAAAACAATGCGCAATACATGTCACAGGCAACTCAAACAGCCTCAAACTTAAATGCAACAAAGATGGCTAACAAGCAAAAAACATCAACTATTGGAAACAAGGCTTCTAAAAAAGAAAGACACGAGACATGGAGACACAATTGGAAGGAATCAATCATTCTTTTCAAACATTTGTTGAAGGGTTTAATGTTAACTTTGGAACTATGGCAAATGTTGTGGCTCATGCTATGACAGACGATAACATGCGCAAGAAGGCCGCGTCCGAAAAATTGAAAGACGTACTTGATGAACTCATGAAACTTGACCTCCCGAGTGGTGATATACTCCAGGCAGGTGAAATATTTGCTGCAAATAAGGACAAGATGGATCTGTTTATGAATCTTTCAAAACCATTGCAATTGTCCTACGTCCTTAAACTCATGGGCCTTTCTTCTACTAAGTAGACAAGTATGTTACTTGTTTCATATTATTAGGTAACTATCCAAGTATGTTACATAGTATGTGCTCTTAAAATCTTTTGTGCTTGAGGATAGGATTTCCTTAAGTAGTATGGATAGACTGATTGTCTAGTTATATTTTGGCATAACCTTTTGGTAAAGTTGCTCCTTAAGTGACTAGATAGTATGTTGGAATATTTGACGATGGGTAACTCCTTTTGGTCTTGAGGACGGCTAATTCCTCGACTTATTATGTCACATTATGTAATCAATATATATGTATTCTACTTCAACTGTTATATATGGTTTTAGGTGATATTTCAGAAGCAAACTGGCCACTGAGTATTTGATATAATAGTTGATTATTTATCGTATTGGAATTCGTTCTTCAGTAGTCGAGTTGAGATGGATATTTCTTGTTACGTTTATGTTATTCTGTTTGCTTTTTGAGCGAGGCAAAGTTAGCCTTTTGTTATTTCTTTTACAAACTATCTTGTTTTGTGTTAACTGCTAGAAAAATAAGACGTAAAAACAAATGGTTCGCAACTAAAACATAAGAGACCACGTTACAAGCATATGTGCAAGTTTCATTCAATTTCTTTTGATGAAATTCAATGGTCTGAAGTAATATATTACTCCCTCCGTCCCAAAATTATTGTCCCGTTTGAATTTTCAAAGTCAAAATAGTTCAACTTTGACTATAAATATATATATTTTTATTATATAATACTCAATGAAAAATTATACCATTGAAAAGTACACTTAAAACTAAATCTATTTATATATTTTGCATAAAATATTATATAACACCCACAAAAATATTTAAGGTCAAAGTTTAAGAAGAAAGACTAAAAAAGTCAATAGTGGACAATAAATTTGGGACGGAGGGAGTATATATCTATGTTTGACCACATTTATAATCTTGCATTTATGAAGATAAAGCAAACAGTTAAATCTATAACAAACCAAACACAACTTTTCTAGTAGCAATAGCTATTCCTAACCCTCCCATCCATCAACCCCATCCCCAAAGTAAATCCCAGCTACGAAACAAACAGGCCCTCAATAAGACCACTTAACTATAACAAAACTTTAAGCCCCAATTTAATCAAAGATACAAATAACAAAACTAAAAAGGTTCCAACCATCGATCAACAAACAACCGAACCACACTTTATACACGTCTAAAAAATATCTATCTATGTTCTAGATACAAATAACAAAACTAAAAAGGTTCCAGCCATCGATATTCTGGAACAAAAAATATCCATCTAGTAAAATAAAACATCAAAAAATCTAACAAAAACCTATTCAATCCACAAAATAACCCCAATAATAGTATTAGCCATCTTCTGAAGCATAAAGACCACAAGCATTAACAGATAGACATCCAGATTGAATCTCACATCCAGATTCAGTTCATTCGTCCAAGCACCAAAACCATACGTCTATCTACCGACTGAATCTTAAAAACCCATCAAAACTTATACATAACATAATAAAAACACAAATGATAATAGAAAACTAACCAACAAATGTGCAGGGTATTAGTTTCACTATTGTAAATACTTAATTCCCTGTATATGAGATAGTTGAGTTGATACTTGATCACCTGAAAGTCAAAACTCAGTAACAATAGAACTACTTCAAACCAAATGATTTGCCTTACATAGACTATGAATGCACCTCCTAAATATATAGTCATTTTGCTTTCTTAAATTATTGGCCTTAAATGATGCATATGAATTTGTTTGGTAAAATACTTGATATTTGATAATAGCTTCAGAAAGATATCTCAAATATTAAGTACCTCATTCAAGCTGAAGCCGGTCTAGGAAATTTACATGCAGCAACAACATTGTCTTTCAAAAGTGAAATTAGTCAACCAGCCTAGAAAGATTGCTTTAAGTAGCATTGGAGAAGAAAACTAATTCACAACATTTATCTGAACATTTCAAATCAGTTTATCACTTCCACTTAAAAGCTAATAAATTTATCAATGACTAAGTAAATTTATCACTTCCACTGAAATTAGCCAACCAGCCTAGAAAGATTGCTTAAAGTGAAATTAAAATAAATTTATCACTTCCACTTAAAAGCTAATAAGCCCCTCAAAAAAGACTATCAAAACACCTTAAAAATCAGTTTATCGCTTCCACTTAAAAATCAAGAATCAAAGAAAACAGCTTCAACCCGTTACTTATTATACTATTACGAATCTTGAAAAAAACTCACCACATATGTTGTAAGCATTAGTAAGATGATCATCAACGACTAAGTATGTCTGCAAAAACTTGATGCACATCTGGCCATTTTCCCGATAAGCATAGCCATGAACATAAGCCCCACAACTTACGGAACATGACCTAAAAAACCTATCGAGGTCCTTTTTTGTTTTTTAGCTTCCACAACATCCATTGCTCATAAAGTGCAGGTCTTTAAGAAAAATCCCTAAGATACCTGTAACAAAACATGTCTTATAGGGAGATAAATTTTAGAGTTATCCCTGAAATGTCTATAACAAACCGTAATGAAATAAACTACTGTTAAACAGCTTACTCGGATCGCATATTCTTGAGCTTATAAACCAATGTTTATGTAAAAGCACTTCTTATAGCAATTTTCACAACCAACTGTTTGAGTATATGGCGAATAGTGATAACTTAAACAACTAACATATAAAATGACAGGAATTATATTTTTGTAAGAGCTAAGATAGTTAACACTTATACTAATGTAAAAAATAAGGGTAAAAGTGCAGCCAACTTTGTTTTAACATATGAAATTACAAAGTTCAAGTCATGATTATTATTTCAACAGAAATAAAAATAAACAATAGCTATTACATGGCTTCTAAAGAGGTTGATCAAGGATAATATCTTGCAAGCTAAACCAACATTTAATCAAACGTAAATCATTTAAAAGAGCTAGTGTTCAATAAGCATGAACGCTCAACATACATCAGTGTTCAATATCTGCTATTATAAACAAAAAAAAAATGGAAGTGACTTTGCACAACATGTCCAATGATGCTTAACAAACTTAACATTCACAAGAGCTAACAAAAAAGTAACTTTAAGAATAGCATCATCATGGAACATTGCTATTCTTAAAGGTACCTTAAACGTGAACCACATCAACAAAAACCAACTTATTAACTTTATTAAAAGTGGCTTCGTGTTATTTGCTCTTAAAGCTTTCAACATTGTTGCATTAAAAAAAAGAAAAAGAAATTAATTTCAGTATGTTACCACCACAAATTTTAGACATGGCTTACCTGAAACTTCTTCAGTAATAATTTTAGACCCCAACTTAATGGAAAATGACAGCCAAATGCCATTAAGGAACTGAAGAAGATGAATGGTTCTTTGAACATGAATGTGTTTCATCTTGATTAGAAAAGGGGATTGTAGATAATGGTGAAGATGATAATGGTGAAGATGGAAAAAATAAGAATGAAAAGATAACTTGAATTTGAGTTTCAATGTAGGTGTGACATTCTTGGGAGTATCAAAAGCAAAAGAAAAAGCGTGATACTTGGAAAAGATATACTCCGTATACAAATACAATACAGTGTATTATTTCAAAATTTAAATTCTTGTTGCCCCCATCAAATGCACTGTCTTCCCATTGGTCCAGAATGAAGAGTATGAAGAAGTTGCTAATCGCATATCTAGATCTCTTACAGCAGCCGTTATATCCAACAAGAAAGATATTACTGGTATGTAATGGATATGCTTATCTATGTTCTTTTAAGGTGCTAATATGGGCAATTAGTTTGGGTTGGGTAATGGGTCAAAACAGCTTGTTGCCGACTTGGGTTGACCCGAAACTAGTTCTGTTTTTTCCAAAAATATTTAATTCTTTGATATTTTGCACAGATTTTGTTGCTACAATAGTAATTCGATATTCGAATAAAATTGTGTGAGGCAGTATGAATTAAAAGGTATACTTTGGGCCTGTTTTTTCTAAGATACTGGTTTTGATGTTATGCAACCACACGACCCACTCACCCACCCATATTGGCATTATGCTACTCTTAATATATCTAAACCCAAAGAAATCTGTTACAAACACTAATCTTGGTATTAGAAATCTGATATCAAAAGCTTGGCTCATTTTATCTTAGGAATGAATGGAACCATTTTCTTGAACATACAAGGAAGTATTTTTGGGCCAACTCTTGCAAAAGTTAACTCATTATCTACTTGCTCATCCTACACAATGAAGTATTTTTGGGTCAACTCTTGCAAAAGTAACTTGCTATCTGATGCTGAAATTAGCATGCATGTTCTTGTTTTGTGCCATGGTTTCAACAACAAGGGTCCATCACCAAACAAAGTCATTAAAATTTTCAATATTTGAAGTTTTCAATTTGGTCTATTTTACCTCAAGAATGTCGAAAGGAACCATCTTAATGTGAACAAATAGAAAGTAGAACATGAAAATATACACAGACATCGAATAACCTAACTGGATGTTATGTCGTTTTGTTATAGTTACATCAATAGGGAAACGGTACGCAAGAACAGATGAACTTGGTGTTCCGTTTGCAATTACTGTTGATTCAAAGACTTCAGTTACAATCCGTGAGCGAGACAGCAAGGATCAAATCCGTGTTAATGTGGATGAGGTTACAACAGTGGTGAAGGATGTATTTGAGGGGCGGACCACATGGGCTGATATTTTACAGATATACCCTGCTCACACTTCAGCTTCTGCAGATGAGTGAAAATGACTTGGATTTAAGTAAGGCCACTTTTCATTACAGTTTACTTTTGCCATCTTAAAACAGTTTTTGTTTTCTGCAACACAAAACAAGCAATGTTAAGGTCATATTAGGGTTATTTTTGTCCTTTCACTGTGTTGAAGTAATAATTAAAAGAATGTAGAATCCCTGTTGATGGATTTATCTTCTGCTTTTGGGATGTTTAGCAAGAAAACAGCTCTTGCCGATTGTGTTAAGAGATCATACTTTAAAAGTGTTTTAGATTGTTGTTTTACCCTTGTTCTAGAGTTAATGTCATTTTTCGTCCCTGTGGTTTGTCGGGTCAATCACGAATAGTCCCTGCCGTTAAATTTCGTCGGGTTTGGTCCCCATGGTTTACGACCCATACGGGTTTGGTCCCTTGACCAACTTTTCCGTTAGTTGACTGTTAAAATACTTGTTTGATGAAGTAAAATGACAAAAATACCCTTATTATTATTATTATTATTATTATTATTATTATTATTATTATTATTATTATTTTACAATTATATTTAAATATTCATAAATCTACATATACAAATAAAGAAATTCATACTACATATATTCAATTTGCAAATTACCCAAATATTCATTCACCCAAATCTGATTTCAAGAACAAAAAGAGTTACATATATCCTAATTTCCAAATTACAAATACATTAATCAATCAATTAATATAAAACCTTACAAAAAAGTTGTTACACTCATTTGTTTCATTTTCTACTCATTTGTGATGGTGGGGGGCTGGGGGCTGTTGGTGGTCGCCTGAATCTGCTGCTGCTCGCCGGAATTTGCTGATGCTCACCGGAAACTGCTGCTTCTCGACGGAATCAAGAATAAAGATAGGTTAGGACCATGGCATTGTATTCGGCATGAATCAAGAATAAAGATTCTAGCTTTTCAAACACCCACCTTCAACATCAAAACCCACCACCAATCCATCTCACTACTGCTACCACCACGAAACCCTCACCGCCGCCACCAACCCCTCTCCCTACTGCCACCACCACAAAACCATTACTACCACCATGAAACCCTCACCGTACTCTCCTTCTTCCCTACCCACCCTAAAATAACTCCATAACCACAACCCTAAAAAAACCCACGAATTTTGAAACAAAAATCTTTTAGATTCAAACTAAAAAAATCCCGTATCACCCTACCTGCGCCACCATTACAAAAACACATAAAACGCAAACCCACACCCACGTCATCAAACCCACGTCTCAGCCACCACCGTAAACAAATAAAGATACATTATAGTGGTCGGATCTGGATCTGTCAATAGCTAGGGCAGATTTGGCCGCTGGCAGTGGTGGTGGTGGGTGTTGGCTTGGCCGGATTTGTTGTAGAAAGAGAGAGAGGGTTTGTGAGATGAAAAAGATAAGAAAAATGTGGGGTGGGGGTAAGGTTGGTGTGAGATATTTTAATTATATACTAAAAATGAGAAAAAAAGATGAAATGAAATAATAAATGGGTCTCATTTGGGTGTATTGTGGTATGTGGATCAAATGACAAAAGTACCCTTCATCATAACAGTCAAATTGGTCAAGGGACCAAACCCGTATGGGTCGTAAACCATGGGGACCAAACCCGACGAAATTTAACGGCAGGGACTATTCGTGATTGACCCGACAAACCACAGGGACGAAAAATGACATTAACTCTAGAAATAAATGGTTATTTACAAGGTGCGGTAACATTTCACCCATGCAAAACCTTCGTGACATATTTGAGTTTCAGCCAAAGCCAAAGTGATTACACCCTCCTCCGCGCCAAAACATAGGTGAAGGATTTGGCTTGCATCAATGAAGGTATCTTTTGTTTTTTTATTAATTTGTTTTGTGTTTTAATTAGGTATGGTGAGACCCGAAAGTGATGTTTTGGCTTGAGTGACCAGTGAGGGGTATTTTTAATGTGTGAATGATAAGAGAAGTGAACACTTGAGGAGCTTGACCGTCATGATTGGGGGCCAAAAACTTTTGAGACTAAAATGTAACATTCTTATTAAAAGACTACTTGACGAGAAATAAAACAAATAAACTACCAATACTGGACTATTCATGAACTCTTGAAAGATTTATACTTTCATGTCTAACCAAACTATTATAAATGAAACTAATCTCTAAAATAGAAAAGAATAATAGCAAACAAAATAAGAGACTAAGCAAAAAACCTGCAACTTTGCACGTTTCTTTTTGTTTTAAACTTTGATATTTCCTCATTAGCCATGTATTAGTACCAAGTTTGTAGGATGCACATGATGTAAAATATTTTTATAAATCATTGTACCATATAAATCGCTAACTGTCACTAAAAAATTCGGTTTTATTTTATTTTATTTTTATTTTTATTTTTTTTTTGGGGGGGGTACCCCTTCTAGCCCCTTATATCCTCCACCCCCAGTGGCGTAGGCAAGTGGGTGCCAAGGTTGGCCATGGCCCACCCACAAGTTTTAGCAATAGCCCATGTGTATTTTACATTCAAGCCTAGCCCACCTTAAAATAACTGATATATCGTTTCTATTTACGAATCATAATTGGTTTACAACTAGTCTATCACCCATGTTATCATTCATTCGTATATAATTATATAAATACTTTACATATATTCCTCAAACATATTTGCCGATTTGCGTCATTGCGTGAAGTTCTTGTCCCACTAAATAGAGTTTCGTCAAATTCTTCATTGAAAGGTTAGTAACTCAGTTTTATACTTTACATGTTTAATGCTTTATTTTTAGTTACAGTATGATTGATATGTTATTGATCTAACTACCAATTTAATTTAATTAGTTTTATTTAATTGTTTGTTATACAATTTATATTATAAAAGAATTCAATTGTACATCTAATTCATTGAACTGCTTCGTTTGCATTTAAGG
>LBNU01021941.1:14646-54939 GCA_014162995.1 Artemisia annua
AAAAAAAAACGTCTAAAAAGACAAAAGAAAAAAGAAACAAAAAAGAAAGAACAAAAAAGAACAAAAAAAAAAAAATAGATTAAGCGTGAAAAGAAAGAAAAAAAAAGTAGAAAATAAAAGAAAATGAATAATAAAAAAGACAAAGCAAAAGGGGGAAAAAAAACATGGACTTATGTTTCCCATTTAATCTTAGGTTAATCCCCACCACTAGATTAAACTAGATGGATGGTGGAGATTTGTCCCTTGGTATGTACTAAAATTAGAGTATGCAAAATAAAGTGCCTCTTCTTATTTTTTTGTTTTCCAATATAATGTTTCGCCTAAAAAAAGATAAAGATAAGCCATGTACCAAAAAGATAAGTGTACAAGTTTCATCCAAACCATAATTTATTTCTTTTCTTTGCACAAATTGAAAATGATAGCAGCAATGTACTGTTCCCACCATAACTTTACAAAGTCGACCAGGGTTAAAATAGTCTTTTAGTACCACATAAAGACTTGGTACAAGTAACACACTAACACCTGTACATCCAAAAAACTTTAAACACTACTGCCAATCACACAATAGACTCCCACAAAATAAGTAGAACTAAAACTTATTAAACAAAGAAACTATAAAAAATCTAAAATTTAGGAAGTTGTGCTTGAAATTGCATTTCTAAAACAAACTATACTCACACAATAGGAGTTTAATGTGTTTATGGTGTCATGTTGATATGGCAAGGTTGTGAAACTTATGCAACCCAAAGTATCTATACGTGGGTATCAGCGAGTCTCATATTTAAAATTATCACCGTGAGTGAATAGATGTTTGATGTTATTTTCAGTGTTATAGAGATTTCGATATATCGCAACACCTTTTAGCAACGTCAACCTCAGCATTATAGTACCGCATTATCTAATACTATTTCCGTCTCAAAATTATAGTCTTCAATTTCTCTTTTCGGATCCAAAATAATAGTCTTCTTGTTGTCTCAACCAATCAAAAGAGAGTTTAGTGGGTGATGCTGATATTTGATTGGTTGAAGAGTATAATGATTTCACTTTTTTTAAGCTGTGTTTTTTTTAAAACAATAATTTTGAGACGGAAGTAGTAAATAATTAAAAGGCATTTTGGTCTTTTGCCACCTCAAGACTATGTAACTAGCTGTACCCTATGCAATACCCCCACAAAACCAAACCATAAAAGTATAAGACAACACATTTTCATTCACAAACACACTCAAGATTAATAAAATGACATACTACACAACAAGAAACACAAACTCTTCACTTTTTGAATCATTCTCACTAAACCCACTCCCATATCCAGTTCTCTTTATCTTATCACTAATCTTTATTTTCCTTGGTTTCCAATGGTACTTATCCTATGAAGAAGCTATTGAAGAAGCTGAAGAAAGCTTCAACTGTCTACTTTTAGTCACACCATTGGTACTTCTTTTTGCAGTTAAATGGTTGTCAAGTATAGAGTGTCCTGAAAGGTTTTTCGGGTTCGGGTTATCGCCGTGGGAAAGGCGTCGTTGGGCGTACCAAATGCCCGAGGAAGGAAGCTCGCCTTGGGGTGTCGCTGCTTTGATCATTTTGGTTTTGGTCTTGTTGCAGTTTCATACAACTACTTTTGATATGTTTTAATATATTGTATAAATGTTTTGTTTTTGTAACGTGTGGTTGTGGTTGCTTGCTAGAATGTTTTATAGACTTTTGTCAAATCCTCGTCAAAAGTTTCCTCGCCCGTTCTAGTTACTCTTGTAGTGATTTTATATCACCGTTACTAGTTATCAATGTTAAATATGTAAAATAGATAGCATGTTTTATTGTGTTTTTTTTTATAGTAGATAACATTTTTGAATGTGTTTGAGATTGTTTATGTAAATTGGTTATTATTTGATATGATTACTTAGGCAAAATATGTGGTTTTTTAATGATCAAGTTGAAAGATGTTTATCTAAGAAACATATACAAAAATTAATAAAGGATACGTGCCAATGTGTTTTTGGTGGTAAGTGAATGCTGATTGAAGTGGGGCTTGGTTTGTTTTTGTGTGTAGGTAAGGTTGAATGGGTAATAGTACTAGGACAAATCGATTTTGCCGAAGAAGTAAATCGCGCCAACGGGTATATAATGCTGTTTTGGTTTGCTGTAAATTGATCTAGATAGGTTTTACTACTTACTCTTGATCTTAGTTTTAGATCTCATAAAAAAAAGCTAAGGTTGATTTTTGTTTTGCTTATAGACAAGTCTGTAAGTATATCATATGCAATGGAACTAGTTCATTATGTTGATTGAAGTCATGATATCCAAGTCTTTTTATGTCTCGTTAACGTGTCTCATGTGTACTTATCTTTTTTAGGCCGATGATTTTGTTAAATCGATACTGCTAAAAGAAACACGATCGTTGTATATCTTTGGTTTCTTTCTGTAGTCTTTTGGTTCATTAACATTACTTTTGGTTCATGATCGTTGTATAACTATAAGTCTATAACCAACATGACTTCACCTGAGCCATTGACAACCAGATGAATGGTAAACGAAAAGTAGCTAGGCCTTATCACGTTTGCAACTATCCAATCGTAAAGGACGATGGGATATATAGCAACACTCAATCAGATCATATGCTCCATGGTGATTATCGTAAAGCCAGTTTTATGACTAGGCATATAAGCAAACATTGACTTTGACCAAATTAGATGCCAGGGGAAAACTTTCAATTGACACAACAAAACAAGGAGTCTGAAACGATCCAACAAGGTTTGAAAACATAAACAGATAATTTTGACATGGAAGTATAATAATAATAATCATTCGAACCGATAAAACTAAGATAGAAGCATGCTCCTGAAACGATCCATACGGGCAACCCTCAATCTTTTCATTCATTTCTCTTCCTTTTTCTTAAATTGTAGATCTTGACCGCCACCGCCTCCTTTATCACCTTTGCTCCTGAGGGATTTGCTACTTCCAGCGCCTTTATCACCTTCGCTCCAGAGGGATTTGCTACTTCCACCACCAGAATATCTTTCAAGACTTGACAAAGATGATCAAGATCGGTCAAAGCATAGAACTCATAGTTGATGGGAAAGTGAAACTGACGCTTGTATAAAACCTCAAAAGATTTGAACGCGATTTTACCACCATGCCTATTGAGTAACTCTTCAACATCATTTTTCAAATAGATTATTCGTCTGACTGCCACCGCACGAGCAGACATCACGTATGTCTCCTCGCATTCTGGCCCTTTAAAATACAACAACAGGCCTTTTTTGACCATCTCAGCAACAACCTTCTTAATACCTTTCACACCTAAGTAGTTACCAAACGAGGGCAAACCAGAGATTGGAATTCCGACCTTATAGCCTTTAAGTTCGTCTAGAAGCGTTTTGTGGACAGGTGGGATGTGTGGATCAAAGCTTGAACGTATCTGTTGATTGCCCAAACATATAATAATTATCAGCAGGTTTGTTCATCACACTCAAAGGAAGAATAAATTTTGGATTTGGGAAATCAGTTATATTAGTAAAATCTTGAAGTGCCTAAAGTTTGATAAGTTTACAGCGAACATGTGACCACTAATAATTCAAAACGACAAGCCAGTTGAGAAATCGAATAAATAAGGCAAACAAGACATTGGAATTCCGAAAAAATAAATAGCTTTCAAGTACCTCTTGAAGCTGTTGGCAGACAAGTGACATGATATATGTATTAGTAGTCATGTGTAGATCATAAAAGCTTGAATGTACCTGTCGATTGCGCAAACATATAATAATTATCAGCATCTTTGTTCATCACACTCAGCGAAGTTTATTTGCAATAAATTTTGGGACTCCGTGCTTATAAATCAAATATTCCATCATCCTAGTGGTTATAAATCAACTGATAACCTATAAAACCTAAACTGAAGCATGCATGAATAAAATGATGATGATCCATATATAGGATAATAATTAGTAATAGATGTTTGATGGATATTTTTTTGTTTTGGGAAGACAAACAGAAAAACAATAAAAACCCTAATTTTGAATGATTATTAATAATAAAACAAACATAAAAGTGATTGAAATTGAAAAAGTAACTGATTGATTCACGGAGGATTGATATGAATGAATATGTTGGTGATGGTTCGTTGATTAGGAGGAGGCCGGATGAGTTCCGACCCCCAAATTCTCTCTATTACCTCTTATATAAATACTATAACAAATGTTAACATTCCAATCAAACAAAACTTAACCTCTAAACCTAAACAAATCCATACACAAATAACAACATCTAAACCTAAAACTAATCTAACTCCGTGGTCGTACCTACTGCCGATAACAAAACATCCCGAAACCAAATACAAAATCAAGGCTACCACACAAATAAAGAGGTTAGAAATAAAAGGAAACAAACTAAAATAATCAACTCGCGAGTTGACTCGGTGAGTCACCAACTCGGACCGAGTCACGGGTAAAATGAATAGATCCATACGTTTTTTATATTATTATAATAAGGTTTTATAGAAAGATTTGTTATAAAATCGGTTTTATTAAAAGTTTGTTAAATTAGGGTTTCGGTAAAACAATGGGGAAGGCGCGTGGGGTGTTACCGAGTAGAAAGGAGGTGGCGGCGGTCTTGCGACGGAGTGGCAGCGGCCGTGGAGGTGATGTTTCCGGCGAGGGTTTTGGAGAGAGAGAGGGGAAAGAGTGTGTGTGAGTGTGTTATTAATGAGTGAAGAGAGAGAAAGAAATTGTGTTTTATAAAAATGCGAGGGACTAAAAGTGTACAAATGAAACTAGAGTGGTAGAAACGAAATAAAGGAGCGGAAGGGTTAGTTTTCCAAAAGAGTACAACTTTTGAAATATTAACAGTGAGACCCATCTGACGTACCAAACGGACTCGAAAAATTATAAAACTTGCGTCATTGCTCTCAATATAATTTTCCCAATAAAAATGAGTATAACTACACATAACTCCCTTCGTTTCGTTTCGTTTCGTGCTTTCTACAAATAAAATAAAACACTTTTCAACATTCAAAACATACGACAAGCCACAACGTGTGATACATTCCATTTCAAAACATAACAAAGATACCACATACTCTCAAACAATTCGAAACTCAAAGTATACGGCAAAAAATAATCTCGCAGCAACTCACACTAATATGTGCCCTTTTCTAAAAAAAAAAAAAAAAAAAAAAAAAANTATTGCTGTTTCATATCTTATTTTTCTGTTGCTGTTTGAATTATTGTTGTGATGTCTTCCTGTTGTTTTGTGTTGTTGCTTGTGTTTGATATTTCTTGTATTATATTCATGTTAATCTTTTTATAGGTCTTTTTATTTGCTGTGTCTGATAGTGACAAAGACAAAGAAAGAGAACAAAGGAAGTTTGAAGTTCTTTATCCAAAATCTGTTTGACATCGAAGAATATTAAATATTGTTTTAATCTGTTTTCAAGAGTTAGGTGCAAGTTGTTTTGGTTTGATCTTTGTTTGTGTATTCATAATAATAACAAAAAAAAAAAAAAAAGTTTGCAAAAGGCGGTAGTGGGATTCGACCCCTTGTCAAGTGCTCAAACTCAAGCCGCAGCCATGCACCAGTCAGCCCTATGTATTGTTATGATTTAAGTTCCTCTTTTTATTTGTATACTTTTGTCGCATCGCTTTATAAGGCTATAAGCGTTATTAGCAATTCCACTTGATTAATAAGCTTCCAGATTTTCTTATTTTTCCTAGCTTCTAGCATACCATATAAGAGCATTTAGAAAAATTGGTAATTATTAAAAATAGTAGTATTATAATAATTAAATCTAGTTAATTAGTAATTCAATTAATAAAATTAAAAGCAATAAATATTTCTTTCCAAAAAATTTCTTTATCATTAGGTCGTAAAAAAGTAATTCGATAACCCGTATGACTTTATTCCAAATTGCACTTATTTTACCGTTACTGATTTAATATAAACGCGGCGTTGTAATTTTAAATAGTTTTAGGGTAATTTAGCTTACGCTTTTTGTTAATTAATCTGTTAACCGTTCAGCTATTTTCTCTTATTTAAATTATCAATTTCACTTCCCAATTCCGTTCATAAGCACTTATCTCATCCGTTTTCGATTATCAATTACCCTCGTCGGGATTAACGACCCGAGAATTCCTTATACTCCTGGTCATTGACCTTAAAAAAAATAGCTGACTTTATGACCAATTACTTGCTATTTGTTGGGTTCTGAGCAATCAATGTCTTCAATAAAAATATCTGAATACCATTTAGACCCTTTAATACCCTTTCTCTCTACTATAAGTTAAATACCATTATACATTTTCATTAATGTTTACAGGAATGAATTCATTTAAACATAAATGCCATGTATCACATAAACCATGGATCATGCAAATCCAAGGTAGAAGGTGTCTCCTAGGTGTTCATCGGGTCGGTTCTCGGGTTAATCGGTCGCGTAATAGTAAAAGTTTTGGTCATAACCGAAAAAAATTATAAAGTGAATACCATTATACCCTTTTCTGCGTCTATATAAAGGTGGGTTCCCGCTAGGTTTCATCGTTCGGTCTCGTTAATCGTTTTATCGGCTCCCGTTATTCTTGTATGTTAGATCACTGAACTCCAGGCACAGCAGGTCGTGGGCGTAGTGTGGCTTGCAGTTGGTGAAAAACGGAAGCCACGAAAACCTTGAAGGAAAACAAAGACCCGTCCTTTATACAAAAGTGAAACACAAGGATTTATTTTTTTTTTTATGGAACCTCTTTTTCTACGAATTCATGGCTGTTTATGGACAAAAGTGAGACCCGTTACGCACCTATTAGGTGATTTACTACACCGACGTTTGTTTTAGATATAAACAGTGGGTAAACCCGATAGCACAATAAGCAAATAAGGCCAATAAGCAATGAAACTTAGCAAAATCTACACTAAACTAATAAACATCACTAATAACAACTAAGGATCACAAATTTAACCAGAATATCAGCAATAGTCCAGAGGAACACTGGATCAAAAACACTCAGTATACACTGAGTGGTAACAGCAACAACAGCAAAAGACCAAAAAGGAGGCCAAAAATAAGCAGGAGAATAAGCCAATAAGGGACAAACTCAAATGCAAACTTAAATTACACCTGGGGGACTACTCAAAACAGCAAAAAAACACAACATTTGGCCAAGAATTAAGCAATCTATGAGCTTATGAACTTAGAGAAAATCTGTGGTGCAGGGGAGCTTTTCAGAAAAGACCAAACTTTGGAAGGTCAAATAAGCACTTGGACAAGCTCACACAAATTCAACAAAAATCACATAGCAACACAACCAACCAAAGATTATAATTCCAAAAGCACAGACCATGAAAATTAATGATAAACTCTAGAGAAAATCCTAAAGTTTATTCAAAATATTTTTTCTGCACAAATTGACTTTTTTTGCAATTGGACTTATTTTGACTTTAGTGAATTTTGATTAGTCCCAAATGACTGAAATTGATATAACAAGGTATAAGGAAACTGATTTAAGCTAACAAATACACTTATGCACCAAAATCAATGATCATGAAATCAAAAAGACTCAACAGTGACACTGAATTGGAAATTAAAAATGATTTTGACTTTCTAAAGAACAAACACTGAATTAAATGCTATGTTTAACCTAAATAACCCTAGTGAAACATGTTTCCAATACTCAAGCAAACTCAAACACCCCTGAGCACAAGGATATCAGTTAAACCAAACACCCTTTTAAAATCTGTTAAACATGTTTTTCAAAGAGTATAACAATTCTAGCCTATGAAATCAAATACCACAGTCCCAAAATGATGTAAAGAGCTTGTGAGGGCAAGAAAATGAAAGCTTAATTCACAAATACCTAATTCTACTAAAACACTAATTTTGGCAGTAAATAATGATTAGAGAGCACAAGTTACTCTATCAAATAAGCATGCAATGTGACAAAGACCTATCTAATAAGCAATAACACCCTAGAATAAACCAAGATAAGCACATGAGTAAGCAAATAAGGACTTGCTACAGTAGAAAACCAAAATTCAGAATTGAGCTTACAATTGATTCTAGTGGCAGAATGACGAACCAAGGACCATAGAACACCTATAGATCTCCCATGAGATCACTATTACCCAAGAACTCCAAAATTCACCATAGTCAGCTCTTCTTCACCTTCTTCACAAACTTTTTATTTTTGACTGGATTTTTTTGTATTTTTCTTATTTTTTTTCTGTTTGATACCTAACTGAATTTTATGGTTACTAGAAGCTTTTATAAGCTTCCTGGGAGCTTAAGTGATCTAACTTAGTCCATAATAACAACAAACATACACCTTACACTAGAATGAGATTTTCACTAAAATTTTGCTCAAACTGAATTTTGTTGATAAAACTTAAATTGATGATTGGAAAAGATTCACATTACACTGAAAACACTAGAAACAATACTTGAAGACTTTAAATTACAATACACATAAGAAACTTTAACTAACGAGCTAAGTTATACTAAATTTTTCTAACTCTCTTACGCTACCACACAAATAAAGAGGTTAGAAATAAAAGGAAACAAACTAAAATAATCAACTCGCGAGTTGACTCGGTGAGTCACCAACTCGGACCGAGTCACGGGTAAAATGAATAGATCCATACGTTTTTTATATTATTATAATAAGGTTTTATAGAAAGATTTGTTATAAAATCGGTTTTATTAAAAGTTTGTTAAATTAGGGTTTCGGTAAAACAATAAAATCGCGGGGGGGAAGGCGCGTGGGGTGTTACCGAGTAGAAAGGAGGTGGCGGCGGAGTGGCAGCGGCCGTGGAGGTGATGTTTCCGGCGAGGGTTTTGGAGAGAGAGAGAGGGGAAAGAGTGTGTGTGGGGGTGTTTCTTTTTTGTGTTAGCTAAGAGAGTGTGTGGGCTCCATATCTATATGAGCCACTTATTGGGGAGGGGTTTACAATTCTAGCCTTGTGGATATAGACCAACTAAGGGAAATAATGGGCCCCACTTAGAAAAGAAATAATATTAAAATGATTTGTGGACTCATTCTCTTAGCTAACAAGAAAAAGAAACACCCCCTCAGTGTGTTATTAATGAGTGAAGAGAGAGAGAAAGAAATTGTGTTTTATAAAATTGCGAGGGACTAAAAGTGTACAAATGAAACTAGAGTGGTAGAAACGAAATAAAGGAGCGGAAGGGTTAGTTTTCCAAAAGAGTACAACTTTTGAAATATTAACAGTGAGACCCATTTGACGTACCAAACGGACTCGAAAAATTATGAAACTTGCGTCATTGCTCTCAATATAATTTTCCCAATAAAAATGAGTATAACTACACATAACTCCCTTCGTTTCGTTTCGTTTCGTGCTTTCTACAAATAAAATAAAACACTTTTCAACATTCAAAACATACGACAAGCCACAACGTGTGATACATTCCATTTCAAAACATAACAAAGATACCACATACTCTCAAACAATTCGAAACTCAAAGTATACGGCAAAAAATAATCTCGCAGCAACTCACACTAATATGTGCCCTTTTCTAAAAAAAAAAAAAAAAAGGAATATTGCATTACATTTATCGATACAAAATCAATCAACACAACAATCCCGCAGCATCGCGCGGGTTACCCCACTCGTTTATATACTAAAACACAACGTCGGTGTATAATATAATAGGCTGCTAACGGGCTCTCACTTTGTCCACTAAACAGCCCATGACCTTCGTACAAAAAAGAGGTCCATAACAAAACAAAACAAAAAAAAATCCTTGTGGTTTCACTTTGTATAAAAGGACGGGTTTTGTTTTCCGCTTCCACAGGTTTTGTGGCTCCCGTTTTTCACCAACTGACAAAACTACGCCCACATGCTGTGGCCTGGAGTTCAGTGATCTAAACATAAACGAATAACGCGAGCCGAATAAACCGATTAACCCGAGAACCGAACCGATGAACACCCCTAGGGAGAACCCACCTTTATATAGAGAGAAAAGGGTATAAATGGTATTCAACTTTATAATTTTTTTCGGTTATGACCCAAAAAACTTTTAACCGAATAACGCGAACCGATTAACCCGAGAACCGACCCGATGAACACCCCTAGCGAGAACCCACCTTCTACCCTTGGATTGACATGATCAATGGTTTAGATGATACCATGGCATTTATGTAATTAAATGAAACTTCATTCCCTGTAAACATTAATGAAAATGGTATAAATGGTATTTAACTTTATATAGAGAGAAAAGGGTATAAAAGGGTATAAATGGTATTCAAGATAATTTTTATTGAAGACTATGTTGTGTGTTTTAACGATATCTTTGATAATAACTATAGATTTGCTATATAGAAACAAGTTAAAGAGATAATTTGAAGTCGATTGTCGTGCAAACTGGTCTCCAAGAAATATATTTTAATATTTGGTACCAAAAATGCTTTGTCTCACTTGGTACGTACTTTTGAAAATCTTATGAGCCCACTTGAGAGATTTTGTAGATAAAAGGTCAAAGGTTCGAATTTCAGCTCGTGCTCACTCTAGTTGGTGCCCAACTGGGCCAGGAGAGTTGTGGAAGCTATTCCTTGTGAGGTGAACAATAGATGGTGTCAAAAGACACATGAAGTTAATGTGTTTGATGCGAATTTGTCAAAACCGAATAAACCGAACCGAACCCGAAAAAACCAAACCGAATTTGTCAAAACCGAACCGAACCGGACTAAAAATTCGATTTTCGGTTTGGATATGGTTTAACCATAGCCGTCTAGGTAGGGATGAACATTTCGGCCCGAATCGGGACCGTACCCAGTCGGTATTGATTCCCGGTATTCGGTGTCGGGATCACGAAATAAGGTGAAAAAAAAGGTTCGGGACTTATGTGGGAAATCCCGACAATTGCATCCATAATTCATCCCAAATTCCCAATCATCATCATCACTAGTAAAAAACATAAGTACTTACATTTGATTTTTTTTCTTTGGTTCATTAACATTAAAAATTGATCATAATAGACCCATTATCGATAGACTTTTTGGCTAGTACTAGTTTCTTCTTCTTCTTCTTCTTCTTCTTCTTCTGTAGTCTTTTGGTTCATTAACATTACTTTTGATTTTGGTTATCTTTGGTTCAACATTACTTTTGGCTAATGACTTCTACATTTTTGTAGTAAATGACTTTGACATTTGGTATGTGTAAATTCACATACCATTTTACTATCAAAAACCGACCCAAAAGGACTAAATAAGCTAACATATGCCAAATAATATGTACTTTTATGTTTGTGATTGTGCAGGAACGGATTTATCCAAAACGGACTCAAAACACAACAAAAATGACAACACGAGCACGAGAATTGGAACGAGTGTCAAAAGTCGGAGCAGGAAATCAGTTTCTAAGCCTTGATCAGAATTGGGTCAAAGTGACAACAAAGACCCTCAAGTATTCGAAGAATGACAAAAATAGCCCTTGGATTTTAGTTTTGAAGAATGGCAGTTTAGGTCCTTACACTTTCAGATTTTACCATTTAGATCCTTGTTAAATGCCAAATTAAACCTCTAACCCATTTATTACAAGTCTGGTCCAAGATTACTTAACCCGTTTCATTTTATAAAATCTCAAGCCCAGCCCACCATTATCATTACCCGGCCCCAAAACCCACCAGTTAAATAAATATAATAAAAATCACTTTTTCAATTCCCCCCCCCCAAACTTTACCCGTACAACCCTTCTCCCCAATTCATACGAACCTTAAAAATTACTTCATCACAATTACCCCTCTTCCACAATAATTACCATCAATTAACCCTTCTAGAACCTAAACCCACGTGACAGAAGCTTGTCAGAGTGAATGATTGTGTAATGATTGGGTTAAATGGACAAGTGGCAGCTGACTATTGGATGAGACACCTCATTATTTGAGCTTTGTATTCGGCTTCTAGAAGATTGTCAGCACATGGCAGGTTATTTGCACGAATGGGGACACTTGGCAGCTTGTTATTGGCTTGAACACCTCATCACTAGTAATCCAAGGGTTCTTATTTGATCAAAGAAACACAAATCTAATCTAATGGTGGTGAGTAGCTCAGAGAAAGCACATTTTCACCAGGATTGCCAGCTTGGCATTTGAGGCCTCTACCCTCTCACCCTCGGTTATAAATAGAGTCATTTTTTAGCTCATTGGAAGTAGTTTTTAGATAGTGTTATGCTGCTCAAATTTTCTCTTAACTTATTAAACTTGTATTTCTAGCATAATTGTTTGTAATCTTTTCAGTAGAATAAATAAAGTTCAACTTAGTTTTCCATTTATTACATCAATCTCTTGTTACTTAATCATTTTTTTTAGTTAATCATTTCTCTATTAAGCTTGTATTGTTTAATTTCAGAATTCTCATAAACTCATTTTAGCTTTTACATCTTTATATTCCATTGTAATATTCAAATTCAATAAAAAATAAAAAAAAAACAGAAAAATATAAAAAAATATAAAAATGTTGTGTTTCACTCAAATCTCAGCTTACATCTAAGCTTGTTATTCTAGTTTACAAGTTCATGAAGCTTTCTAGCTTATGTGAGCTTATTTAGTTTCATTACCTCAAAAATCACAAAAAAGTCAGCAATAGTCAACTAGTTAATGATCATGGTGAAATCTGGTTGGGAGAGATAGTCCAAGGAGAATTGGAAGCTTTGGCCTATCATAAAGATAGGCAAGCATAGTGAACCTCCTCAATTGTGGCTAAGGAGGAAGCCATTTGTAAGTTCTTGCTAATTTTTGTTCCACTAAATGTAGTATAATTTGAATCTGCTTGAGCTTGTTAGATTGTTGTTTGATTACTGATTGATTGTTATTCTTTGTTGTTATCTAGTTGTAGTTTAGTATTAGTTAATATTGTTTGATGTTAATTGTTTCATTAGCTTGAAAACTGTTTTTATTGCATTATAGTTAGTGGATCTGTGATTTCTAAAGTTAACTGTTAAAAGTTGTGGATTATTGCTTCTATAATCTTCATTAGTAATTTGATACTGAGTTTGAGCATTATTAATGGTGACTGTGGACTGGATCTTTGATAGATAGTGTAATCTGCAGTTAAGAGAGTGTTTGGGACTACTGATTATTTGGAGTTTGTGAAATTTGGTAGTACATTACTCTGCACATTTAGCTTCATATAGGTTCATGTAGGATTGTAGTTGCATTATTTCAGTAGTTGTACCTTTAAAAGTCAAATTCTCTTAAAATTTTTCATAACTGTTAACTGTTAAGTAGAATAGGTTGCATAAGCTGTTAGGTAGTTAATTAATAAGTCAATTTAGCTTAATTTGGTTTAATTCTGGATTAGTATTACATTTCTAGTCTAGTTTGATCAATTGCATCTTAGATTAGTCAAAGTTTTTTTTTCTAAAAACTAAAAAGTCAACTGAACAACATTTTTAGTACTCAGTTTTGGCAACTGTTTTTGAGCAAAATTAGATTTCAATTGGAGTGTTAGATTTAGGGCTTTTGCAGTTTTTAGGATCTCAGCTTGGTCATATTGCTTTTGGCCCCATTAGCTTTCTATTTAGAGCTTATTAACTGAGCTTATTTTCTCTCTAAAGTAGTCCTAACTGCTAGTTTCTACTGTTTGTTCTTTGCATCAGTTGTGCATGAGTTTGTTTGATTCTGTGGATTAAGCTTGCAGTTAGTTGAGATTGATCTAGTTACTTGTTAACTCTAGCTAATAGTGATTGTTTCTTATTTGAGCATCATTAGATTAGCTTTTAGCTTGAGTTTGCTTCATTTAACTTGTAGCTTTCATTTTGAAGTCTGCTGAGTTTTACAAGCTCATTCAGAGCTTTTCAAAGGCTTTTCACAAATATAATTTTCATAAAAGTTTCTTGTATTTGGTTATTAATCATTTGGCAAAAAAGAAAAAAATAAAAAAATAAGTTTAGCAAAAAATTGGCCAGGGGGATTCGAACCCCTGACCTCTTGTTTTCCCAAACCTAAACCAAAAGTGCCCGAAGGTCTTGCAAGAATTTTCTTCAAAGATTAATTCTTATACTTTGGGTTGTTTTTAAAGCTTAAGAAAACAGTTAGCTTATAACGAGCTTAAGCTTTGAGCTTTTTCCAAGTTTCTTAATTTTCTAAAATACTAGTCAGTATAAAGTTAATTTTAGGAAGAAGTTTGAAATTAATTGAAGCATTTTTCTATTTTCTTTGATTCACTTTCTTTTTAATAGATTTTAATTAGTTTTTTTAATTCATAATAAATAAATAAAAAGTAAAAAAAATATTTTTTTCTTTTTCCTAAATTTTTCTTTTATCATTTAAAAGATTTAGAAATTTCATTTGTGCCCCCAGGATTAGTTTAGCTTAATATTCGCGTTTTATTTTGTCAATTAGACGTAGTATTTAATTTTCGTATACGTTTGTAAATTTTGTGTTTACGTGCTTGTTCTTATGTGCTTGATTACGTGTTTAGCTTGCTTGATATTAATTTTTAGTTGATAATCTCTCATATATCACTTTTCACATTCACTACACAATTTTCACGAATCGATAACCTCGATTCCATTCACCTTCGTACGGAAATGACCCGAGTTCGCTTATTCGTTGAGCGATACTTGGCTTAAAAATATATAATGTACTAAAACGACGAATCAAATTTTTGGTGCCGCTGCCAGAGAAGGTTGAAGTGAATTTCGGTTTTCGTTTTTGAAAAATTGTGTTTTGAAACCTTCCTCTTGTGAATATTTTCAAATATAAAAAGTAAAAAAAAAAATAAAAAGAATATTTGTCACCAAATATTCAACAAAAATACCATAAAATAAAAAGGACATCCTCGGTCTTCCGTTGAAGGAGGGCGGTTGTAAACCATTCCGAATCACAACAAAAGATAATCGTGAAATCAATTGTTACCCGATTAGCCTATAAAGCAAAACGGTTTCAATTGACGTAACGGTTAACAAAAAGAAAATAAAACAAAAGAAAAAAAAACATAAAAAAAAAGACAAAAAGATTTTGCTTTTAAGTTTTCTTTGTTTAAAAACCAAAAAGAATTTCTTTTTCAATTTTGATTTTTGTTTTATGTTTGATTTTTGTTTACAAAATGCCAAAAATATTCTTCTTATCCTCTCATATTTTATTCTTCTTCTCAAACCCTCTTGTGTTTAATTCTTATGGATCCGATTTGTTTTAATTGTGGAGAACCGTTCTTTGAAGGTTCGTGTGTTTGGTGTACGTGCGAACAATGTGGTAGTGATATTCATGACGGAGTTTGTTGGATTTGTAATTCTCACACGTATGTTCAAACATCGTTCAATAATCCTTCAAACATTCCCGATTACCCTCCACTGCCGCCTCCGTTCACTTGTTTTAATTGCGAAAATCCCTCCGACGAAGAAGCATCGTGTGGACAATGTTTTTGTAACCAATGTGGATATGTTAATTGTATGTGTTACGTCCAAAGTGCTGAAACGTCTTACGCTTGTGATACGAGTTTTGATAATTATCCTCAAAATGATTTCAATCTTCCTTTTCAAAACTCGTATGAGCAAGTATCGTATTTCAATGGTGATTCATTTCAAAGTTCATCAAATTTTGAAAATTGTGGGTGATCGTTTGAAAATTCTTATTTTGAGCCTAATTCGTGTTACGATTCTCATGGTTTTAACCAACCCCCACAAAATCCCGACAATTATCAAGATCAAATGCTTGAAATTGTAAGACTTTTAGGATTCGTTGTCGAAGCATGGCGTAATCAACAACAAGCGGTTAATCAATATTTGGATAATCGTGATACTCATACTCCTGAGCCTCGTGAGAAGTCTATTGCAGAGTTACTTGCTGAAGAGAGAGCGTCTAATCCTTTTAAGAATTTTAATTACTACGATTACGACGATGATGAGAAAATTACGATTGTTATTAATCCTTATAAAGCTTCCTTTGTTTCTCCCGTAGAACCCGATGACTCTCTAGAAATGGGGCACAAGCCTCTTAACACTATTCCGGCAACGGAATCGGACGAATTCAATAAGTCTAGTGTTGAGAACCTCGTCCCAATCCCATGTGAGTCCGGGGAAATTTCTAACGGTGATTATGAAATTGTTTAAAATGATCATCTTGATATATCTGAAGATATTCCCGACTCTTCCCATCCTTTTCTCACACCGGTTGAGGGAAGTGACCCCGTTTTGGATGAGATCGATATCTTTCTTGCTAAAAATGATTCTATTTNACCCGATGACTCTCTAGAAATGGGGCACAAGCCTCTTAACACTATTCCGGCAACGGAATCGGACGAATTCAATAAGTCTAGTGTTGAGAACCTCGTCCCAATCCCATGTGAGTCCGGGGAAATTTCTAACGGTGATTAGGAAATTGTTCAAAATGATCATCTTGATATATCTGAAGATATTCCCGACTCTTCCCATCCTTTTCTCACACCGGTTGAGGGAAGTGACCCCGTTTTGGATGAGATCGATATCTTTCTTGCTAAAAATGATTCTATTTCGACGACGGTTGTTGACTCTACTTTTGATCCAGAGGGGGATATTCTTTTCCTTGAGAGGTTATTGAATGAAGAACCATTATCTTCCCCCCTCCGATGAACAATGAATCTTTTGATGAGTTCGATGATGATACGCTTCCCGAATAAACCGAAAACCGAACTAAACCTGAAAAAACCGAACCGAATTTGTCAAAACCGAACCGAACCGGACTAAAATTCGATTTTCGGTTTGCATATGGTTTACCAATAGCCGTCTAGGTAGGGATGAACATTTCGGCCCAAATCGGAACCGTACCCAGTCGGTATTGATTCCCGGTATACGGTGCCGGGATCACGAAATAAGGTGAAAAAAAAGGTTCGGAACTTATGTGGGAAATCCCGACAATTGCATCCATAATTCATCCCTGTGGAAAACTAGAATGGGGGTTGAATAGTTTACCTCTTTTTACCGTTAATTATCTTTGAAAACTTATTGAAACTTTCGTGTAATCATGAAAACACCTAAGTTTCTACACTAATTGCTCAAGTTAATGCAAAACCCAAAGTTTTTGTTTTTGTGCAAAAATAGAATTCCTAGACTCAGACCAGGAGTGTAATCATGTTTAGAACACTTACAATGATGATATGTGAGCAATGAGGAAGCTTGAGAGTTAAAAATTTCGTGGGTGAGGATGAGTGAATAGTGGTAGTTTTGAAATGGTGGTATAGAATAGGTGTTTGGTTTATTATAAACTAAATAGGAAAATCTGCAGGCCGGCAGATACGGCGGCACCGTAGGGAGGGTTCCGCCCGTTTTTCCCGAGGGTTCCGCCGGGTCTGCTGATGAAAGGCTAGTTGGTTTGTTTTGATTTTTGTCTAATGTCTAGAACTACATGGTAAGTTCCATAAGACCTAATCCTAGCCTAAGAAGGTTAAATGGTTCTCGTTTGAGGGGTTTTGTGAGGATGTCGGCTATGTTGTCATCGGAAGAAACTTTCTCAATTGAGATATTTCCTTTTTGAACGTTGTCACNCTAGTTGGTTTGTTTTGATTTTTGTCTAATGTCTAGAACTACATGGTAAGTTCCATAAGACCTAATCCTAGCCTAAGAAGGTTAAATGGTTCTCGTTTGAGGGGTTTTGTGAGGATGTCGGCTATGTTGTCATCGGAAGAAACTTTCTCAATTGAGATATTTCCTTTTTGAACGTTGTCACGAAGGAAATGATGACGGATTTCAATGTATTTGGAATGAGAGTGTTGAACGGGGTTTTTGCTAAGGTCAATGGCTCCTTTGTTGTCACAAAGAATGGTGATGCCGTTGAGTTGAATTCCGTAGTCGACAAGAGCTTGCTTCATCCAAAGAGCTTGTTGACATGCTTTTCCGGCCGATACGTATTCGGCTTCCGTTGTTGAAATAGCGAGAGACGTTTGTTTCTTAGAGAACCATGAGGTGAGACAATGTCCAACAAAAGTACAAGTACCACTTGTGCTTTTTCTATCAACATAGTGATGCAGGTTTTACCGACCAGGTTTTAATATTTATATTACTCGTTTTACCCTAGGTCTACCTATATGCACTAACGGACAGAGAATCCGGTCGTGTGTAGGATAGTAATTGGTAACTCCGAGGTCGTCCCAAGAGCTATGTGGGTCGGATTAAGTCTAAGTCTAATGTCACTTAAAATAAATAAAGATGATTGAATTGATTGATTTGAATGAAAGCAATAAAAGCGAATAACGAAATGAAAGTAAAGTTGTAATCAATGGGAGAAAAGTGTACTAGCCTAGTTACTATCCTATATCGTTTTTTACCAAGTTTCCTATTAAAATTTTCTTATGCTTTAGGTGGGGCGGACATATATCACTAGGTGCATATGGTCAAGTTCCCTAGCCTATCTTCCCCGAATCATGCCAGGAACCATGGGACCTCCATGTAGTAAGCCGACGACAAGTATACTGATAACATCAAATAACACTGATATTTTAGTATCAATATCCCGTGTTTATTGCCTCGTTTGTTATTAATATTATTAATATTGTACTTAATTCATTCATATTTTGTTCATAGGTACATTGCAGGATAAAAGAGGCGTTGGAGCGGAAAAGATGCAAGTAAAGGCTAAACAAGTGCAAACTATGTTCTGGAGACAAGCTACGGCGTAAGTTAGACTTTGGATTACGCCGTATCTACCTTATCGAGGCCTAGCATCTATTTAGTATGAAGGTTACGCCGTAACCATAACGTGAGGCTACGGCGTAGTTTGGACACAGAGAAGATTTTATGTGAATGAAGAATTTACGACGTAACTATTAATAGAAGTTACGCCGTAATATTGGATTATGAAGGCTATGGCGTAGTTAGTAATGGGACTACGCCGAAGATATGAGTACGAGAGGATAAGATCGAGCTAACGAAGAATTACGACGTAACTATTGATCGACGTTACGCCGTAATATATTATTATGAAGACTACGGCGTAGTTAGTAATTGGACTACGCCGTAATAATATTCACGGAGTAGATAAGTGTTGATGGACGACGAGTTACGGCGTAAGTTAGTGATGGAGCTACGCCGTAATTAATTACGTGGGCACCAAGGAGAGGAGTTACGGCGTAACGTAGTGACTAGTTACGCCGTAGTTAGTAATGCGGACGCTATGATATTAAAGTCCAGGGGCCTAAAGTGTTAATAAAATAACACATTTATATGTTAGTTATTAGTAAAAAAGGATGACAAGGACCATTATGGCAATATTGGGAAAATGAAGGTTTAAGGTGAAAATTATCCTATTATATATTGAAGTCCAATTCGTAGGTTAGAAATATTATTCTTGGGTGGCTGTTTCTTGTTTACGCCGTAGAAGACAAAAAGGAGCAAGTAACGTACGGTTCAAAAAGGGGCAAACCCTTCGGGGTTTTGCCCCGGTATTCAACTAGCGGATCATGAGCATTTATTTGGCACGATTTGTAACCTATCTTTATACTCAATATTTTATTCAGTTTCATTATTATTGACAACAATTTGATTCTGTCTATTTTTTTGATGATTCGTTATATATATTGTGTTTTATTTAATTGCTATTGTCTTTTAATTAATTAATTTTTCTAATCAATTAATTAATTAATTTAATTGGATGTTTAATTATTTGGTTTTTATTCTTTTTATTATACTTTCATATTATTGCTTCTAGTGTGTGCATTCTTTGTCCATTCACTTAAACTAGTTTTGGTAGTATTATAAGCTTGTTTGTATCTGTTGCGCCTTCACGAACAGAATTAAGACCCCTGTTTAGTTGGCAGGCTAGGAGAATTTACAATAGGACCCTAGCACAACGGATTGCGAGGAAACGGGAGGGATGACAACTGACCGTATTGCCTTGCGTGAGAATTGACCATAGGATCACCTTACAAGCGGAGGTACTTAAGAAGCGAGAGAGACTAAGATGCCGAAAGGACGGTCTCTACCGAATGTGATCTAGTATGTAGTGGCACTTAATGACTCTAACCAAGTATCTAACCTCGGCTTACTACATGGAGGCCCCATTGTTCCTGAGGCGATAGGACGGAAAGATAGACTAGGATGACCTTACCCTGCAATTCCTAGTGACTTATGTCTCCTAGTGACTTATGTCCGCCCCACTTGTTGCGATAGAGAGCTTAGTAGGAGAATTAGACCATTATTGTTATCATCTCCACTAGTAGTTTGCCTTAGAACCAACCCATTTGATCACGTATACTAATAATAATTAAAATAACTATCTCTTATCCCATCAACCTTTATAATGTGACAATCGTTTTAATTAAAGCAACTAGAAATCAACCGTTCTTGGGACGACCTCGGTTTTACCATTTACTAGCCTACACACGACCGGATACACTGTCCGTTAGTGCATTAAGGTAGACCATAGGTAGACGAGAATTATAAATATTAAAACCTGGTCAGTAAAACCTGCATCATATACGGGTTTAAGTCATTAAGTGCCTCTACAAGCAAGACTAATCTCTAAATGGTCCGTTGTCACGATCATAGACCATTCTCTAGTTTCTTAAGTTTATCAAGTACGGAAGGTGATCCTATGGTCAATTCGCACGCAAGGCAATACGGTCAGTTGTCATCCCTCCCGTTTCCTCGCAATCCGTTGTGCTAGGGTCCTATTGTAAATTCTCCTAGCCTGCCAACTAAACAGGGGTCTTATTTCTGTTTGTGAAGGCGCAACAGATACTACCGCAAATCAAAACTACCGAAACTAGAGGTTCACGAGACTAACTATGCATGCACACACGTAAAAGCATATATGAAAAGTACGGAAACAAGGCTAAAACAATATAAGAATCATAACTAGGATGTTAATAAAATCACTAGAATCAATGTTTACACGAGTCATCGAATCAAATGAATTTAAATAAAATGAAATGCTAAAACTTATGGTGATTAGAGCGTGATTTCTCCCTTGGAAAGCCTCCGTATGCTGCTGTAGAAGGGCCTCCTAACTCCTCCCAACGATCTCTAGGTTTTGTGTGTGAGAAAGTTGTTTTTTTGAATGCAGAAAATGAGGCTGTATTTATAGGCCCGTCACTTGTTACGGCGTAATCACAAAATGTGTTACGCCGTAATGCCTTCAGATCCACTATTTACGGCGTAGCTGAGGTATTGTTACGCCGTAATCTTCAATTAGGGTTTCATTACGTTGTAGCCTTCAAATGGTTACGCCGTAGAGAGAATGTCGGATCTGAGCTATTTCTTCGTAGTCCTTGTTATGCCGTATTCCCAATAACATGGTTACGCCGTATACAGAATGTAGAAATGGGACTACTCTCGTAAACTTGGTTACGCCGTATTCTTCATATGGTGTTACGGCGTAATCTTCTTAAGTAAGGATTTCTTAAGACTTGGATTAGTTACGGCGTAATCTATGTTGTGATTTACGCCGTAAGTCTTGATTCGTGATGACTTGGTCTTTGTAGTAGAAATCCATGCTACGGCGTAGTTGAGAGAATGAGTTACGCCATAGCTTTGATCCAGCATACTATCATTTGTCTGTCTTTAGCACGTTCTTTCCACTTTCCGCGTTCTCTTTAGCTCCTATGCTCGTTCTTAACCTGGATACACAATGTAAACAAATCATAGCATATATCCAAACATAATTCAATATAGACGAGCATAATAGAGGGAAATTGACACTTAAATATCAGGCTAATTTGATGTTATCACATAGTCACCGGCATGATCCGAATCGGCATACACTATGGTGTCTACTCCCGTTCCTTTGGGATACCATAATCCTAGATGTGTAGTGCCCTTAATGTATCTAAAGATCCTTTTAACGGCTTCAAGATGAATTGTTTTAGGATCTTCTTGAAAACGAGCACATAGAAAAACACTAAACATAATGTCGGGTCTACTAGCCGTTAGGTAAAGTAGACTTCCAATCATACCCCTATATTTAGTGCTGTCTACGGATTCACTTTCCTCATCCTTGACAAGTTTAGTTTCCATGGACATGGGTGTTTTGATTGGTTTAGAATCTTCTAATCCAAATTTCCTAAGCATGTCCTTAATATACTTAGATTGGTTAAAGAAGATACCATCTTCTAGTTGTTTGATTTGGAGTCCTAGAAAAAAGTTGAGTTCTCCCATCATACTCATTTCAAACTCGTCATGCATGATTTTTGAGAAATCGTCGCATAGATCTTGACAAGTTGATCCGAATATAATGTCATCAACATAGATTTGGACAATGATAATATGTGAATCTTTCTTCTTAGTGAAGAGAGTATTATCAACTAAGCCCATGGTGTATTTATGGTCAACTAAGAAAGTCTTAAGTCANGATACCATCTTCTAGTTGTTTGATTTGGAGTCCTAGAAAAAAGTTGAGTTCTCCCATCATACTCATTTCAAACTCGTCATGCATGATTTTTGAGAAATCGTCGCATAGATCTTGACAAGTTGATCCGAATATAATGTCATCAACATAGATTTGGACAATGATAATATGTGAATCTTTCTTCTTAGTGAAGAGAGTATTATCAACTAAGCCCATGGTGTATTTATGGTCAACTAATAAAGTTTTAAGTCAATCATACCATGCTTTTGGAGCTTGCTTATGTCCGTATAAAGCCTTTTTAAGTTTGAAAACATGATTAGGTTTTTTCAAAATCGATGAAGCCCGGAGGTTGAGCAACATATACTTCTTCATTTATGAACCCATTTAAGAATGCACTTTTGACGTCCATTTGAAAAAGTTTAAAGTTGTGTGCACATGCATATGCAAGTAAGATTCTAATTGACTCTAGCCTAGCTACCGGAGCAAAAGTTTCATCGTAGTCAATGCCTTCTTGTTGGTTATATCCTTGTGCTACTAGCCTAGCTTTGTTTCTAGACACAACACCATTTTCATCCATTTTATTACGAAAGACCCATTTTGTTCCAATTATTGTTTGACTCTTAGGTGGAGGACCTAACGTCCACACATCATTCCTAACAAATTGGTTTAATTCTTCTTGCATAGCAATTATCCATGACTCGTCTTTTATGGCTTCGTTAATGTTTTTCGGTTCAATGGTTGACACGAAACAAAAGTCGTTACTTTCATTTTGGGCTTTAGACCTTAACGTTCTCTCGTTTATTTTACCTATGACATTGTCTAATGGGTGACTTTTGGATTCTTTAACATTAACGATTTCTTTGTTTAATGGTTCTTCTTCCTTGTCATTTTCTATGGTGACTTGATTTTCTATAGCTTGACTTTCAACTAAGTCACCATCTACCAAAGGTGATGTCTTAGAGGGAGGTGGACTCTCGTCGAATGTTATGTTCAACGATTCCTCTACTCTTAAGGTTTCTTTGTTTAAAACGATGTATGCTTTACTATTTTGTGAATATCCAAGAAATACACCTTCATAAGACTTTGGGTCAAATTTGGTGAGATAATCCTTGGTGTTAAGAATGAAGCATTTACTACCAAACACTCTAAAGTATCCTAATGTAGGCTTTCTACCTTTATAAAGTTCATAAGGAGTTTTATTCAAAAATGGTGTAATTAAGACTCAGTTTAAAATGTAGGTTGATGTGTCGACGACATTACACCAAAACTTTTGTGGAATGTTTTTTTCATTAAGCATTGTTCTACTCATCTCTTGCAAGGTCCGGTTTTTACGTTCTACTACACCATTAGATTCAGGAGTACGTGGAGCCGAAAAGTTATGAGTTACACCATTTTTATCACAAAAGTTTCCAAATTGAAATTCATTATAAAATTCACGACCGTGATCCGTTCTAATAGACACAATATTAGACTCTACTTGATTTTGAATTTTCTTACTTAGAATCTCAAATTTATCAAAAGCTTCATTTTTACTTTTCAAAAATTTTGTCCAAGTATATCTTGAATAATCATATACTATGACCAAAGTGTAGAAATTACCACCATAACTTTGTATAGCGGATGGACCAAACAAATTCATATGCAAAAGTTCTAGACACCTAGATGTGGAAACCATATTTTTAGCCTTATGGCTATTATGGACTTGTTTACCGACTTTGCAAGCATCACAAAAGTGTTGGTCATATTTCAACTTAGGTAGGTCTCGAACTAAGTCTTTGGAGGAGAGGTTTTGGATTAGTCTCATGTTAGCGTGTCCTAAACGTCTATGCCATAAAGTTGAAGATTCATCTAATGAAGTAAGACAAAGTTTGTCTCTAGATGTTTGATCTATCTTCATGACATATACGTTGTTCTTAAGAACACCTTTGGCTATGGTTATGCCATTTTTTAAGTATTTTACTTCCATTTTCACTAAAAAGGACGTTATACTTATTACGGAAAAGTTGACTAATACTAAGAAGATTAAAACCTAAGTTATCTACATGAGCTACATCATCTATAGTAAGGGAGTCATGAGAGATCGTACCTTTTCCGATGATTTTGCTCTTAGCTTTACTACCAAAAGTAACATTACCTCCATCACATTTGTGATATGTTGTGAAGAGGCTTTTGTTACCCGTCATGTGCCTTGAACAACCGCTATCTTTGATCAATTCATCCGGTTCCAAAGATACTTTGAGGCACACCTATTTTATGAAAAACACTCAAACATTTGGTCCTCACTTTCTCATGGGTCCATTTTGGTTAAACATACCATTAACTTGATCCAAATATGAAAATAGAGCATATGGGTTCATGACATATAATTTGGAGTTTGGTAATGTCTAGGAGTGTTTTGGTTCCAAACATGTTGGTAGTTTGGTTGTGGGTTGTAGTTACTTTTTGGAAAGGGGCGTTTGGGAAAAGGTGTCTTAGGTCTCGGTTGAACGGTTTTAATTCTAAATTCGTTTTTACCAAGTCCTACTCCCGCTTTAACAACAGGTTTTGTTTCATTCTTATGTGTGACTTTGACAAATTTTGAACGATTTGATGTTGAAGCTAACTTTACTACAGCAGGTCCTGCAGAACCTTTGGGTTCAACGGGCGAAACCTTATGTAGGGTTCCGCCAGTTCCGCGACCTACAGAGGCATTTTTGGTTGTTTCTTGTGATTTCTTGTTTTGTTCCATTTGACTTTTTGAGGTTTCTTCTTTCGTAAAACCTAGTCCCGTTTTATCAAATGGTGATTTTTGAATTTTCATTATTTCATCTGCAAAAGAAATGCTTTTATCAAACTTCTTAAACTTTGTGGTTTGTTTGATTAGATCATCTTGAGTAATTTTTAGTTTCTCAATTTCGAGTTTAAGCTCTTCACATGATTTACATAATGTGTTAATACCTTTACTCTTTTCTAACCTCTTAGCTTTTTCTTTTAATTCATAAACTTCATTTTCTAAAAACTCCTTTTTAGTTTTCAAAAATTTATTTTTGTTTATGATTTTTAAGCTTAATTCACAAAGTTTGTTATATTGATTTTGTAAGGTGTCATCATCTATAGAAGAACAAGATGAGTCGGAGAGTACCTCATTTGAGTTATGAGTCGGAGAGTACCTCATCGTTCTTTAACTCATCATCGTCCTCTTCATAGTCACTCCAAGCACCACTTACAAAAGCTTGTTGTGACTTGCTTTTGGGTGGTTTTGGACATTCTCCTATAAGATGACTTGTTTCTCCACACCTAAATCATTTTCTTTCGACCTTTCCTTTCTTATCATCACGATCTTTTCGAAAGTTTTTCTTGTCATCTTTAGATTGCCTTACAAACTTTCCTCGTCTCCAAAAGAACTTCTTGAAGTCTCTAACGGCCATGGCATATTCTTCATCATCACTATCCGAACTAGATTCATCATCATCACTTGATTGGACTCTAGCTTTCAAGACGATGGACTTCACCTTTTCCTTATTGCCTTTAACTATTTCGGAATCTTTTTCCATTACCATCTCATGAACTTTGAGGTTTCCAATTAGCTCATCAAGTGACATGCTTGAAAGATCCTTGGATTCTTCAATTGCCATCACTTTTGCTCTCCACTTCAGATGGAGTGCTCTAAGGAATTTCCTGAGAAAATTCTTGCTACAAAAAGATTCATCAAGTGCTTTAAGTGAAGTAATAATAGTGTTAAACCTAGCAAATGCACTATCAATAATCTCATCTTCGAGAATAACAAATTGTTCATATTGTTGAATAAGAAGATCAATTTTGTTATCCTTAACTTGTGAGTTTCCTTGATGAGTGACTATTAAAGATTGCCAAATGTCTTTGGCAGTTTTACACATAAAGACACTTTCATATTCTTTCTTAGGTAAAGCATTATAAAGCATTATTTTAGCTTCATTATTTTTAGCAATCAATTTCTTTTGATCTTCATCTTTTGTATTTGTGGCTATATTATCACCATCAACAATTATAAACCACAAATCTATATCTTTAGATTTCACGTAAGTTTCAAATCGGTTTTTCCAATATATAAAAGCATTTGCTTCAAAAAGTAGTGGTCTTTGCATAGATTGCCCTTCTTTGTAATTTTCAAAATCCATGGATCGTTTCAAGTTTTAAAACACAATCTATTTTAAAATCTTGAGTAACGTAGCTCTTGATGCCAATTGTGGAAAACTAGAAGGGGGGTTGAATAGTTTACCTCTTTTTACCGTTAATTATCTTTGAAAACTTATTGAAACTTTCGTGTAAATAAAGATTTAGACTCAACTCAATATCACAACACAATTAGTAATATGCAAAGATAAAGAAAGAAACGATCAAACCACAACACGAGTATTTATCGTGGTTCGGCTATAAGGACTCTCTTCCTTGCCCTACGTCCACGCCCCGAGTATCCAACTCGAGAGTTTCTTTCACTAGTCAACAAGCTTCTTTAACCGGCGGAGAAAACCTTACACGTCGCTTATACAAGTTTACCGACACTAAGCTAGATGTCGAGTTCTTTACCAATGGTACAACCACTCCCGATTAGTTCTTTTACAAGGGTACAACAACTCCCTTTACACTTTGTATTTTAAGGCCCAAATACTAACCGATCACAACTATGACACACAATGTATATGAAGTGTAAACTATATAAAGTCTGCACAATGCTTAGTTATCAAGACTTGCAACTTTGTATTGAAAGCTTGAAACTATAAATGAGTTAGTGAACTTATTTGCTACAAAAAGAAACTTCACAAAAATGAAAAGGTTAGGGGTTAGATGAATGATATGATGTATGTGTGAAAGAATAATGAGAAGTGATAAAAGAAAAATGCTAGCAAATGGTTTGGTATTTATAGGGAAACTTTCACCAGATCTGGCGGAACCGGCGGAACCCTCACAAGGGATCCGCCCGTGTATCCCCCGGGATCCGCCAGACCTGAAGTTTGAAAGCTTTGTCATAAGTTCTAAACCAACCTAAGTCACATCAACTTATTACTTGTCGTAACAATGGCTTGTGTAATAAAGCTTAAGGAGAGTCAAACACACAACTTACCATAAATATGATGAGACTAGAACTTGCCATAAACATGATGTGACAAAACTAATTTAAGGCATGTAAGAACAAGATGACTTAATGTTGCACACCAAACAAGGTCACATCAAGTAAATGCTAACCAAACACAACCTTGTGTAAGTAAAACTTATGGTGAGTCAAACACACAATCTTTCCTTAATTGCATAATGACAAACTTACCATAAATGGGATGTGACATATTTATTTTAAGAAATATAAAAATGATGTGTTTTATATGAAATGTAAAATGTAAAATGTAGCAAATGTATAATTATGCAATACTTTAAACTAGAATTATGTTTTACTAAAAACTAAAGTTTAGACTTTGTCGTTAACAAAACTTAGCAAAGATCGTAAAATATAAATAACGTTTTTAGGCAATATTTGTATTAACAATCCCAAATTCCCAATCATCATCATCACTAGTAAAACACATAAGTACTTACATTTGATTTTTTTTCTTTGGTTCATTAACATTAAAAATTGATCATAATAGACCCATTATCGATAGACTTT
The DNA here is from genome assembly GCA_014162995.1 of Artemisia annua. NCBI lineage: Eukaryota > Viridiplantae > Streptophyta > Magnoliopsida > Asterales > Asteraceae > Artemisia > Artemisia annua. The sequence goes on from LBNU01021941.1 coordinate 42,519, forward strand.
TTGGCTAGTACTAGTTTTTTTTCTTCTTCTTCTGTAGTCTTTTGGTTCATTAACATTACTTTTGATTTTGGTTATCTTTGGTTCAACTTTACTTTTGGCTAATGACTTCTACATTTCTGTAGTAAATGACTTTGACATTATCAGTATACTTTTTTTTTCCTTTTCTGTTGGTTCACTAGTACTAACTTTATCAGTGGACTAAACTTTTTATTTTCTTTTATGTTATTAATCAAAAGACTAAAATGAGTACACGATGAATTTATAAAAAGTTGGCTACTTACTTCGACAAAAATGGAAGTTTAACTTATTAATTTATTTAAAATGGCCACATGTTCTGGTTCGAGATCACTCAAAAATGCACATTTTGTCATGTCATATAATGTGGAAATCAGATGGTTCTGTACGCTGGTAATCAAATGGGTCAATGTCTTTGAAATCAGAGGAGTCAGAATGTTGAGAATCGAACAGTGGGTAATCCAAATGGAAATGTTATTGCTCCAGTTGTTGGGACTTATGAAAATGTGAATCACGGTAATCAGCTTAAAGTGTTACAACTGTCAAGGACTTGGTCAAATTGCAAAGAACTACACTACTAAGCCTTTGAAGAGGGATGCTAAGTTTTTTCAGAAAGCATTGTTGTTGGCACAGAAGGAAGAAGCAGAGATTCAATCTACTTCGCTAATAGAACACTAAATGCAGCTCAACAAAACTATACAATAATAGAAAAAGAACTTATGGCTGTTGTATTTGCATTTGATAAATTCAGATCATATCTCGTTCTCTCTAAGACAACCGTTTTCACAGATCACTCAGCCTTAAAATATCTATTTAAAAAACTTGATGCCAAACCTCGTCTTATACGATGGGTTTTACTATTGCAAGAATTTGACATTGAAATAAAAGATAAAAAAGGTGATGATAATGTTGCAGCAGATCACCTATCTAGTATAGAAAACAAGATGGTGATGAGAAAGAACTTGAAATAAACGACTACTTTCTAGAAGAAATTCTAATGAAAATAAATACTGATAAAGAACCTTGGTTTGCTGATTTTGCAAATTACTTAGCTGGAAAAATTCTACCTAAAAACATGACATACCAACAAAAGAAAAAATTCTTTGCAGATATTAAAAACTTTCTTTGGGAAGAGCCATATCTTTTTAAGATATGTCATGATGGGATTATGTAACACCCCCAAAATCGGGTCCAGCGGAAGCATACATTTCACTAAGGTGCTACTAAATTGAAATCACAACACAAGGTAATAAAGAACGGAATACATATTCCGTTAAAATTCCATTCATACAAGATATTTAAGGTTTACATAAGTTCAAGTTTAGGAAATAAATTCATAATATGGAAAACTAGAAGGGGGGTTGAATAGTTTCCGCTTTTTAAAGTTAATTATCTTTGAAAAACTTATTGAAACTTTCGTGTAAATAATGATCTAAACTCAACTCAATATCACAACACAATAAGTAATATGCAAAGATAAAGAAAGAAATGATCAAACCACAACACGAGTATTTATCGTGGTTCGGCTACAAGGACTCTCTTCCTTGCCCTACGTCCACGCCCCGAGTATCGATGATGAACTCAAATAAGTACATATTTATACCATCATTTATCCTATCTAATTGACCTGTTTTATTATATTATGTATGAGAATTGGTGCATTTATGTTTACTTTTGTAATTCTCAGGTAAAAACAGGTATTTGGTGAAAGTTGGCGATTTTGGACTAAATATGGAGCAAAACGAGCAAGATGTCAAAAGTCTAATGGAATCCAGAAGATACGCCGTATCTCACTCAACAGATACGATGCAACATCATACTTAGATGAATTCGAAGACCATTGCCTGACTTTGAAGAATACGCCGCATGTCATTCTGACATGCGTCGCATATGAAACTTTGGTCAACGAAGAAGATCGAGCTTGTTCTACTCCAGATACGCCGCATATACTTCTGATACACGGCGCATCTCTATCAAGACTTCACCAGATAAAGATCCAAGACTATAATATATATGCGCCGCATACAAAGATCAAGATACGCCGCATCTGAAGACGGTGTACGAATATTCCAGAATATATTAATCTTGGACCCCACGCGAAGTTAAGTCAATGCGCCGCATCTACTAATACATGTGCCGCATCGATCCCTCAGACAGAAACTATAAATACCCCAAGACCATACGAATTTAAGAGACCTTTTACCAAACCCTAAAGTCGACTACAGCAAGAGGAAGTGCCCAAGACACGCCCGAAAGAAGATATAAGAGCTGTAAGAAGGTCCTGCATGTATATTTAATTCATTAGATAGTTTTGTTTTATTGTATTAGTACGCTTTAATCCATCAGGATTGATGGTCAGTATTACGCGATAACGACCGTTTGCCCTCCTTAAAATTGCTTTCCCATCGATTAAAGTTTATATGTTTGATATCTTTGGTAACTTTTATTAGTGCATTGATAACCTCTGTGTCTAGCTGAGCATTGATCGGGTCGCCATGCCTCTTTCCTCGCCTATGAATTCTAATGTCTTTAGAATAAGTAGGATAGTCATAAGTAATCATTAAGAGTTTACTCGCCGATAAGATTAGAGCCAACGAGAAAGGTTTAATTTAATACACTTCATATAAAACTAGCAATAAAACAAGTGACAAGCTATCTATATCATTAGGACAGGACTTCTTATTGTCTCGATGTATCTATTTGTGTGCATGTTTACTTCTCTGTATAAAAGTAATTGGTCCGTAGTTAGGAGTAGTTTAATTAGTATAGTTATAACCAAAGCCGTGCCAGTCTCTCAGGCTGAAACCCCCCTTTGCGTTAGATTAGGATTGTACAGCTAACCTAGATTGTAAAACTAACTTAGATATTAAAACACTGAGCATAATAACTAGATAATACATTCCACTCTTAGTGATCGACACTCTACTTACCACTATATACATACGTACCGGGTACACTGCTCGTTAAGTGTGTGTGTCATTGATAAGTCGGCTAAATATAAATGTAAAACTTGAATAGGCTATAACAATAACCTATACCTATGCTGCAACGACTCACGCACGCATCAAGTTTTTGGCGCCGTTGCCGGGGAGTGAATAGTTATTATCTGTTAATTTGTAAAGTGTTTTAATTAGATTTGTAATTGTATATTAGGTTTTAGATTGTAACTTTGTTGTATATTAGATAGATTGCATTCATTGTATAATTTGCATATTTTTCTGTTTTTATGTGTTTTTATTTTTCTTTATTTTTCTGTAATTTTTGTTTTGTAATTTTTTCTGCATTACTGCTGTCATTGTATGGTGCTGATACAAACGATACGACGCATCTGATTCATCAGATACGGCGTATTGCGTTTTTCTTTAAAAATACAACGCGATTTAATAAATTCGATACGACGCATCTTTCCTCAAGATACGGCGTATTCTGTTTTTAATAAAAAAATTTTTTCTAAACCCTAACGCCATACGACGCATCTGTTTTCACCGATACGGCGTATTTACTTTTAAAATTAAAAACAGATTTTTCGATTTATTAAACTTAAGCGACGCATCGATTTTTATCGATACGGCGCATCTACTAAAATCAAAATTATTAAATTTCGAAACGTAACGAAAATACGGCGCATTAATTTTTGTTAATACGGCGCATTAGCTTATGTTAATACGACGAATTTATATTTAATAAATTTAATTAATTTTTGATATTAAAATCTGATACGGCGCATTCTAATTCACAAGCGGCGTATCTATTTTCTGAATAAAAGTCTGATTTAATTTTAACGTAATAAGATACGGCGTATCCAATTTTCTGGATACGGCGCATCGTCTGCAGATATCAGCAACTTTTATTTTTCGTATTCCATTTTAGTTGTTAATTTTCTGATTTAATACTTTCTTGAGCAAATCCTACTGAGTGAATTGTGCTGATTTCAGGAACCTACTTACTGAAATGCTTGCAACTAAAAAAGAGCACGGGAATATGGAACAAGGTAGCATTAATGCGCTGGTGGCCAAGAGGTGGATTAACGGATACAACAGATTTGCCACAAAAAGTGAACTTATCACACTATTGCGCGCCAAACCTTTCCATGGATTCGCAAGTGACGACGCTGACAAACACATGGAAAGAATCCTTAAAATCGCTGAACCCCACAGAACTAAGAACATGAGCTATAATCAGTTTATGCTTCGTATCTTCCCAAATTCACTAGCAGGAAATGCATTGGACTGGCTAAAGTTTGAATTGAATGATCGCATTAATGATTGGGTCGAGCTTAAAGTCAAATTTCTTGAAAAGTTTAGCCAAAAGTTTACTTGCTGGGTGAATTCAAAATTCAGTTATCCTGATAAAATTAATCTATTCCTTAAGAACGAACTTTGGAATCATTGGAGAACTGAAAATGAAGATGTGGAAGATGAGGAGAGTGAGTTGTTCAGAATTGAGACGGATCTATTTGACTATGAGACTCCAGCCTGCAAAAAGTTTAATGAGTTTAACTACTTGTTGAGAGTCGACACTGATTTATTTACTAAGGACTTGCCAGAATTCAAAAGCTTTGAAGTTTTCAAAAATACTTGGCTATATGAATGGAACGATCAAGTTCCGTGGGTTTCAAATAAGCCAACGTATTATGACGAATTAGAGCATACTTGTGAACCTATTCGCTTCATGGATGGAACTTGTGAATGGCCTAGCTGTTATTGGAAGACTGAAGGAGTTTGCAATGATGGGAATTTGAATGATGAATGCCTTAGTGAATATAACTGGTGTGGTTCCATTGGTAATTATAAACCCCGAAAACCTTTAGGGAAAACATTTTTAGAATGGGTACATGAAAGATTCGATAACTATTCAGAACTCGATCGAAAACTGCAATGGAAGCTTCAGGATGAATGGTATGAACTCCAAGGTGGTTCTGAATCAAGTGATGAAGACACTTATCAGCCTACTGAAAATGGTCCGGATTCAAATGATAAGGAACTCATTGAGGAATTTGACGAATACTTGAATATGGATCACTATTTTAAGTATGTCGATAAAGACGAGGAAACTTTCATGGAAAGAAAATGCCAACTTTTAGGAATACCATACAAAAAACCTCCAATGATTACTACCGAAGAATACAAAGTGATTAAATACTCATTAAAACCGAATGAAGAATATGCTGCTATTAAAGCCATCGATCATAAGGAACTAGATCAAACGGAAGAGAATGTTGCAATACTTTATGGCGACATCTTTCGAATGAAGGACGAAGGATGGCACGTGACAAGAACAAAGTGAGGAGCTGAACGTGAGTCTAACTTGAAGACTCTGGAATAAAGACAAGTGCTGACCGGGAGACAACCCGGAAAATTTTACTTTTCTGTTCTGTGTCGAGTCAGTCAGACCTGCAGTAGATACGGCGCATCTACTTCTTAGTATGCGGCGTATCACCTGCACTGGTCATATCTTATTTTCTGCTTTATCTTTATTTTTGCTTTAAAACTTTCTGTCAGTTTATTTAATGCGCCGCATCCCTGGTTAAGGATGCGACGCATCTTTTATTCTGATTCGTAATAATTCCAGGCTCGATACGGCGTATCTTCTTCCATAAGATACGGCGTATCGACTGACCTGATGATTAACAGTTTTTATTTTTATTTTTATTTTCACTAACTACTAATGTATTATGCAAGTTGAACCTTCTTAACTCAGGTTTGTAAAAGGTTATTATGGTTTTATAGTTTTCTGCACTTTTTGTAGATACAACAACTTTCGAAGCTTAAAAGCCTACATCCGCAACAAAGTTGATTTTTGCTCTCTAAACGCATAATGGAAGATCATACCGAGCAAATCTCAGGGGAGTTTTTCTGTTCTAATTCTTTTTATTTTCCTTGTTTTCAACCTTTGACAAGAACAACGAGGACGTTGTTCAACTTGAGTGGGGGGATGGAGAATTAGAACATTTACTTGTCCCAAACTTTTAAAAATATGCTTAAAATGCGCTTAATATATCAAAATTCAAAAAATTTTTAGCATGTTTTTGTTTAAAGTCTACATTACATAACCGCACACATAACTTTATTCTTTCAAAAATATCAAAAACTTTAGTGTGCCGGTGACTTGTAAACTTTAGAACTTGGCTTGTATACTATTCGAGACCACAATAATAAGTATTATTTATATAATTGGAGTGACTTGTCTAACTTGGTAAATTTCTAGGATTACACCCAAAAAGCCTTTATATGTCATGTTTATTAACTAACTACACTGGTTAGTTAACCCCCGTATAAACCCTTTTGTTACTCTCATTTTTAGAGTAAGACACCCCTAGAAAAACCCGTAGAGCCATTCCTTTAGGACTTACAACCTTTGTTAAAATGTTTCGTTACACCCTTACACCTTAGCCTACCCTATAGATTAAAAATCCGTGGTTAATTGCTTTAGGTAAAGTGTGTTTCCTTACATTACCTGTGTTCGCGTGCGTAATTCATTATCTTTGGTTAGGTCGTGAAATTTGATGCAAGATTTCTGACCAGGTTTTAATATTTATAATTAACTCGTATTACCTATGGTCTACCTATATGCACTAACGGACAGAGAATCCGGTCGTGTGTAGGATAGTAATTGGTAACTCCGAGGTCGTCCCAAGAGCTATGTGGGTCGGATAATATCTAAGTCTAATTGTCACAAGAATTAAATAAAGATGTTTGAATTGTTTGATTAAAAGAAAATAAACTGAAAGCGATTTAAAAGTAGAGTTGTTATCAATGGGAGAAAAGTGTACTAGCCTAGTTACTATCTTATACCGTTTTTTACCAAGTTCCCTATTAAACCTTTCTATGCTTTAGGTGGGGCGGACATATATCACTAGGTGCATATGGTCAAGTTCCCTAGCCTATCTTCCCCGAATCGAGCCGCAATGACAAGTAGACGGGTTCAAGTCATTAAGTGCCCTACAAGCAAGACTAATCTCTAAATGGCCCGTTGTCACGATCATAGACCATTCTCTAGCTCCTAAAGTTTATCAATCGCGGAAGGTGATCCTATGGTCAATTCGCACGAGAGGCAGTACGGTCAGTTGTCATCCCTCCCGTTTCCTCGCAATCAGTTGTGCTAGGGTCCTATTGTAAATTCGCCTAGCCTGCCAACTAAGTAGGGGTCTTATTTCTACCCGTGAAGGCGCAACCGATACAACCGCAAATCAAAACTAAAGAGACTAAAGGTTCTCGAGACTAACTATGCATGTACACACGTAAAAGCATATAAGAAAAGTACGAAAACATGGCTATAACAATATAAGAATCATAACTAGGCTAGCACCAAAGGTGCTTAGCCAATCATATTAAGTAAAACACTAGAAACAATGTTAATGTAAGACATCGAATCAAATGAATTAAGGAAAAATGAAAAGCTAAAACTTATGGCGTTAGTGGTGTGATTTCTCCCTTGGAAAGTCTTCGTATGCTGTTGAAATGGAGCCTTGGAACCTCTGCAACGATCTCTAGGTTTAGTGTGTGAGAAAGTTGATGTTGAATGCTGAGAAATGAGGCTGTATTTATAGGCCCGTCCATTGCTACGGCGTAGACAAAAAATGTGTTACGCCGTAGCGCCTCCAGATCCATTTGTTACGGCGTAGTAGTGACATGTTACGCCGTAAACTTCAATTCTAGGGTTTCATTACGCCGTAGCTTCGAATGGCTACACCGTAGAGATATTGTCGGATATGAGCTAAATCTTCGTAGTTCACATTACGCCGTAATGCCTTTTATTGGTTACGCCGTAGTCATGTTGTGGAAAATGGAACTACTCTCGTACACGTTGTTACGCCGTAACTCCCATAATGTGTTACGGCGTAGTCTTCAAAGGTGAGGATTTCTCTAAGTCTTGAGCTGGTTACGGCGTAGTTGGAGTTATGTGTTACGCCGTAAACCTTAATCCGAGATGATTTTGCCTTTGTAGTAGAAATCCTTGCTACGGCGTAGTTGAGAGATTGAGCTACGCCGTAGTTGTATTCCAGCATATTTATCTTTTGTTATTTTTGGCACGTACTTTCCACTTTCCGCGTTCTCTTAGCTCCTATGCTCGTTTTTAGCCTGGATACACAATGTAAACGAATCATAGCATATATCCACATAATAATCAATAATAACGAGCATAATAGAGGGAAATTGACACTTAAATATCAGGCTAATTTGATGTTATCAAATATCCCCCCACTTGAACTCTACTTGCCCTCAAGTAGACCTTATTAGAAATATTCTCAAAAAGATATCTCCCATAATTACTAGGGAAATATGAATCTAAAAACACCCTATGCTAGAATTTCACAAAGCCGAACACCTCACGAAAAGGGGAACAAACACTCACTCTCTCTATATTCTAAGTGTCAATTTTCGGGGTGATCACTCATTGCACAGTCATAGTTTGTATTCTATCATAGGCTTGGAAGTTACACAAAACTCCCCCACTAGAGCTAAGGTCGGAACAAGTCTCGAAGGCAATATTGGGTAAACATATATAAGGCTAAGGGTTAAGTATCGTTACTAACATATTACGGCAAAGGCGACAAAGGAAATGGTACATGACCGGAACGCCGGGCAAGACACCAAGATCTGCTCGGACCCTTCACCTAAGCATGATTCACGACTAAGGGTAGGATTAGACATGGGATAACACATAAATGGGTGTAAAATGAAAAATAAGAAGCAAATAGTCTAAACTACAACCAAGTCATTATTATCTACCGTTCACCCAAGGTCTAAGCTTCGAGATGCAGAAATAGGATCATAACAAGTAATGTGCCATTAGAGGACGTCATGATGGGCACAAGACTTGGTCTTCATTGTTAGTGTAGAAATGATCACCAACTCTTTTCTTCATATGTGACCGAAGTGGCCTCTTTGATGCTGAATCTTTAAAGCTCCAAAACATAAAGTGCTATACAATGGTGCACTTGAATTATTGAACTATCTACATACATAAATTCACATTTTTTTTTACTTCATCATTTTTTTTTCTTTTTTTTTCTTTTTTTTTTTTTAAGAATCATAACTAAATACAAAAATACAACAAAATATATCCCCCCACTTGAGATGAACTATACATGAGACTTGGGGGGTCTTCAAATGATCTTCAATGGTATGTCTTTGTAGGCGTGATTTCCGAATCCGTTCACTTAGACCTCGAACTTAGGCAAACAACAACTTCCTAATCATAGACTAGACTACACGGTAGGCTAAGGTGTAATGGTGTAACGAAACATAATATATTTTGGGTGAGAAACGAAAGGAATGGCTCAAAAGGGTGTTCTAGGGGTATCTTGCACTAAAGGTGAGTGCAACAAAAGGGTTTACACGGGTGGTCGAGAAGTCGAGGTGACTAATCGATAAACCACATAATAGGCTATTTGGGTGATAATCCTAAAACATTGCCTTCTTAAATTGTCCCTTCCAAATGTGTCTAGCACATTACTCGTCTATGGGTTTGAAATGATGTAAAGGCCAAGTTCTAAACTTTACAAAACTACCGGCACACTCAATATTTGGGTGAATTTGGGTAAACAGGGGAAAACTGAATAGGCTAAATCCTCACACCATATAATTCAAGGGTTAAATGTGCTCGGCTAAGGTCTATTCTAGTTAGGTTAAGAAAAACATGTCAAAATTTTAAAAATGGCATAATTTTTCAAAATAAACTAGAAAAAGCGAGGGCAAAAATAAAGTTCAAGATAATTCTACTCCCGTCCCCCCACTTGAATTGTACAAAGTCCCTTTTGTACTAAAATGAAGAAAATGTGAAGAGATAGTAGAATTAAAGCGAGAACTTCCCTGAGGTTTGCTCTTGTAAATGAAAGAAGGACCACGGAAAATCTTCGTGCCTTCGACTTGCCTTCATGAGCAAACTTCATATCCCTGAAATCACAATCCTACCACAAGCGTAAAACTTATAAAAATAAAAATAAAACAAAAGAAAAATCCTAACTCACTTTCGTAGGAATCACGGTTGCATTTAGCGTATGCAACAAGCCTTTTAAACCACTTGGTGTCCCAAGTGGACGAGTGAAGTCTCGTGAGGGCTTACAGGGAACATACCCACAAAGTTCATTTAATACTAATACAAGTTTAATATGTTTGAAAAACATTTGGAGGAAAACACCTCAGAAAGGTGTTACGGCGTAACCATGAAACTGGGTTACGCCGTAGTTAGAGTGAACCTGGTGAAAGTTAGCCACGGTGACTTGGTTACGGCGTAACCAAGGAATTGGTTTACGCCGTAGCTGGTGATCCGAGGAGATCGGTTCTAGCAGAAATTGAATTTCCTCGATTCTCCAAACTCTAATTCCTGCAAAAGGTTAGAACAAACATACAAACCAAAATAAAATAAAAGAAAAGGTTAGTACGGGTTGTCTCCCGCAAAGCACTTTTGTTTATTATCGAGTCTTTAAGTTAGACTCATATTCTCGGCTGATCAAGGAGGTTCGATGCCATCACTGGCACTCATCTCATCTCTTATCAAAGCCTTAAACTTCTCCCCATTCATACGCCCTACGGGCAGTTGCCTTTCCAAAGCCTTTTCGGTGCAAAGAATTCTTCCAATACCTCCGATAGTGTATCTCCGGATTTTGAATGTCTCCATCTGAATTTCAGGGGGGTCGTACTTAATTCCCTTAATTTGGCATTCCTATACTTCTAAGGCTTCAAATTCATTTTTGTGCCAAAAGGATCTTTTCCCATTGTAGGTTCCCTCGCAACAATCCCAAATATTGGCCAACATGATCCCTTTCTTACCAATTATTCCATTATAATCATCAAGCAACTCCAATACCTCAGATTCAGATTCATGATTGAATTTCTCAAAACTTCTCTCATAGGGATCACTATTATGATCGGAAGGCTCGGCTTCATTTGGATCATTCTCGACCATCCATTCCACGAATGCTTTAACCTTAGCTTTTTTATCGACTTTTGTGGTCCCCCAGTTCTTTGTCATCCATTCATTGAGGCAAAGGCTGCGACCTTGTGGTTTTTCATTTTGGCTTGTGCTTTCTTTCTTAAAATAATTGTTTACGAAGCCCGGATTGTTGTATGAACATTGTCCCTTGTTGGACTCTACTACATTTGTTCTGATTTCCTTGGAATTTCTTCCTTCAGTACATTCAAAAATGAAATGGTTGTCAAAATCTCTTCGAAATCTTGACACCACTTCCTCATTCAACCTAGCATTCCCGTAGCGAATCTTGTACCAATCTTGAAAGGATAGATTACCAAATTCAACATCCTGCCGCTCAAGTCCCAAGGTGTAGATCCATTCTAAATGCTTCCGATCTTCTTTTCTTGTTTCCCCATGGTCTCCCCCGTTGCATTTCTTACGGAATGAGTTGCATGATGGCCAAGTTTGTGTGATGCCATTATCACCAAAAATTATGGGGTTACAATAATGCTTCTGCACCCCTTCCAACCTCCCACTAGAAGTTGGATCTTCCTCCTTACCTACCTGTACCTGCTTAGAACCAACATTCTTGTCGCCACTAAGGTTAGAGTTATTACACATCTGTATTCCTGGTGATGGATTCGTGCAAGCATTGCTTGATGATTGTAACACCCCCCAAAATTTAACCATGACAGCGGAAGACTTTTTAAAATAACAGCGGAAGACTTTAATTTAACAGGGGAAAACTTTTGGGTGTTACTTCGAGGATCTTTTCATAATCACAGAAACAACACAAAGTGATGTTTAAAAGTTTACTTTATTTCAAAATACCAAATTATTAAGATGTTCACAATTTCAATAACACATTTATTTAATATAAAAACAAGATCTTTGTTTAAGTCCATATGCCCACTCCGTGCCTTCATAATTCTTCTTGTTTAGTTCCTGAGATAAACATGCTAAAAGTCAACATAAAGTTGAGTGATGTTCATAGATTTGAAAGTTAAATAGTTGAACACAAGATATAATCATTTATTGCAAATGTATGCAATCAAACAAGTTGAAAAGAATTCACAAATCCCGTTATTGCATTAAGCTCATGACACACAACGATTTGACAGCCAATCATATTTAATTGTTGAGATTACGATACAACTGTACTACTGAGGGTGAGTTCATAGCCCACTTTTTAACTGTTTTATGTGGTGGGATTACATGGCTTAAAAACCGAACAAAGTCTTTTAATTTTGGTATTGATATACCGCTGACCGTTATTATGGCTTAAGTAGCTTATTGCCAAAAGACCCTCGATCATGAACCTTAATCACTTGATGCAGTGAACGTAAATAACTGTGATTAGATCTATTTGGGGCTCACAATGCCCCGTTGGTCGTTGGAGAAAACTACCAAACGCACATTATTTTGATGATATAGGTTACTGGCAAAGACCTATCTTGAGGGCATATTATGTATTATATCGCGTCATATT